>ML685910.1:2811294-2833703 GCA_007922175.1 Pelusios castaneus | reverse complement strand
CACAAGGGAAGAGACAGCTGACATACCATTTCAACTTCATCTTCTATTTCCCAAGCTTTGCTCATACCATTTCTCCCAACCCTCCTCACCCTGCTTCCTTCCCCAATTCCTTGCAGTGGCCTCTCTTTCCTAGCTCTTCCCTGTTCTGTCCTGTGTGGAAAGCAGCAGAGGGACAAGGGGAAATTAACAGAGCTGAAAGGAAACAAGTCACTCTACAGTACTCCTCCGACCCTTTCCAGGTTAGAGGACACTGCTAGGAAAGGAAATGACCAGAGCAGCACTGTGCTCCACCTATTCCAACTAACTGGAATGGCCCTCAGGGCCAAAGGCTGCTGTGTTTAAGTTAAAGCAGCCTTTGAGCTGCTCTAGCTTACACCACAGATTAGAGTGGTCACTGTTGAACCAAGAATTTAGGAAGCCACAAAGACAGAGCAGACTGTGGGCCAGTCACTCAGTATTAAGACAAAGAACTCACTAGAACTCACACTATGTTCATCTGGCTTGGCTGAAGAGCTCACAGCCCCCTCCAGAAACAACCTCAGACTCCTCACCAAGCATGCAGCTGGGTCTGGTGTAAAACCTGACATAAATGATTCAGGAGCTACCACTGCTTTGCTTGTTCTAAAGTTCTGCCCAGGTTCCACAAAGGATCTTCCCTGGCACTGAGAAGCCAGCCAACTGAAGGACTGCAGGAAAGAGCTCTATGGCTATTTGGGGAGTCGGTGAAATGAGTGGAGGGAAGGAGAAAGGTCGATATGCAACGGATGGAATGAGTGAAAGTTTGGAAGATGCTTGTTGGATTAGTGGAGCCAGCCAAGCTGCTGCGGCTTTGTACAGTACAGCGCGAGAGCCATGACCTCTGAGGACGCACAGACACAGGGAACAGCCATGGCTGCCAGGGATAATAGCTCACAATACACAACTCTCTGTAAGCTCCAGTAGCACTAGACAAGCTAGACAGGACATACTTACAGGTGAGCTGCAAATAAGACATAAAATTGAGGGCTCCTGACTGAAGATCCCAGGCACTCTGCATTATTAATTTGTATTACTGGGATCCCATGGGTCCCAAGGACCCACTGCCATAATGCAAGACTCCAAGCATTAAAATGTATTTTGTTGTGAGTGGAACTGGGCTGACAGAATAACCAGCCTGTGGTAATTTGCGGAAAAACACTAAATCTCTTGTCAGTTACCACAAGCACCCTAGTCAGGAAATTGCTCATTATTTTGTGTGAGCATCTCTTTTCTCATTTGTGTTTATCACCTCGGTTATGAATCTGAATCAAGTGCACTGGCTCAACTCAGGACAGAGAATAACTCTTAGAGGTTTTTTTGTTCTGGGATGTCCCATCCATACGGACAGTCACTGCTGTATCAGCTTGCTGTCAGGCTGGGAGCAGTTTTTCTAACTCTTTTTCAAAAAGCAAGAATAATCCTGACATATAAATAACTGGAACTGAATGTTTCAAAGTTCTTAGAACCGTTCGTAAGTGGTTTTTAAAAACTCAAGTTTTTTTTAAACAACGTATTTTTTATAATCATTAAAAAAAAATTTAAAGCAGTATTTTATTTTGATGTGCCATGTGATATACACACAGCAGGAGTTTCTCATAAATAGAGCTTCAGCAAAGTAAAGCAAGTTTAAAAAAACATAATAATAAAGGTTTTAATACATAAATTTAAGCAAGGGATAGAAAGATTTGATGTCTGTTATGACAGGAGTTAAAATACTTTTTTACATGGTTTAAGCAAAGTTTGTTTTATTCCTTTAGTGGTAAAAATTGTGCCTGAATTCCATTTATATATCTACCAACAGTGGTTTTGTTCTTTTTGTTGTTTTTTAGTAGCATAGGAAATCTGTCTCTCTTGGGGATTTCAGGTTTTTGCAGGTAGAAGCTGGATAAAAATGCAAGAAACACTACAGAAGTGGGTGGGATAGAAGCAGGATTTTTAAAAAAAAATAGTACAGCATAGGGCTTTACTTAAGTGGCCCCAGTCATGGACCAGGGAGCCCTTGTGCTAGGTGCTGTACAAACACTCTGGACAGAGTACCCCTAGGCCCTAGTCCATCTCCAGTTTGGATATTCACATTCCTCCTCCACAAATTCCCCCACATACATACACAATTGTTCTCTCCTGTGCGCTGCTTTTCTGCAGTTTCTATGTGTTGTTAAATGTTCCACCCCAGAAGTGGGGAAGGTGTTTCATTGCAAGTATGTGCATGAGAGGGTATGAGCATGTGTGAATGTGTATATGGAGGAATAGCCTGCCAACCCCCCCCCCCCCCCCCCCCCCCGCCAACCTATGCAAAACTGAACCTGCTAGTGGCAGGGGGTCCTTTTGGGGATCTCAGTCCAGAGAAAGGCAGGAGATGTATCTGCTCCCTTCCTTATGCTGAGGGAGCACAGACTGAGTTTCCACTGGGAGATATATCTCCTCCCTTCCTTATGCTGAGGGAGCACAGACTGAGACTCCACTGGGTGATATGCAAAGTCTCACCCCACACAGGCTGCAGGGAAGATACACTGTGTAAAAGCGTTCATTCAGCCATCACTGTGGCTGTGTTAGTCCCATGTGGACACTTCAGTTGCAGTCAACTTGAGCTATTGTCCACTGACACCTCACCCCCAAGAATTTTCTGCCATCAGGGCTCTGGGCACAGAAGCCAGCCTCAAATATGGTGATCCAAGACCTGAGCATAGGGGCAAGAGCCACCAAGCAGATACCTGAGAAAGAATTGACTTTAGTAACTCAGGGTGCGTCTACACTTGTAAATTAAGTCGACTTTAAGTCGACTTAGTTAAGTCGACTTAGTTAAAGTCGACTTAAAAGTACGAGTGTAGACATAGCCTCAGAGCCTTCCCCACCTACTGTTCCATCACCCACCATTTGGGATATTTGGATCACCCTTGGCCAGCCCCTCAAAATTATAGTAGATTGGTGAGGCATGATTTCCCTTTACAAAACCATGTTGACTCAGCCCCAACAAAACATATTCACTTATGTCTGATAATTCTGTTCTTTAGTATAGTTTCAATCAATTTGTTTAGTACTGAAGTTAGGGTTACCAGCTTGTAATTGTCAGGATTGCCTCTGGAGATTTTTTAAAAAATTGGCATCACATTAGCTATCCTCCAAGCATCTGGTACCTGATTTAAATTATAAATTACATATCACAGATAGTATTTCTGCAATTTCACATTTGAGTTCCTTCAGAACTTTTTGGTGGTTACCCTCTGGTCCTGGCAATTTATTACTGTTTAATTATTTACTTGTTCCCAAACCTCCTCAGACATCTCAGTCTGGGACAGTTCCTCAGATTAGTTCCCTAAAAAGCGTGGCTCAGGTTTGGGAGTCTCCCTCATAGCCTCAGCCATGAAGACCAATGCAAAGAATTCATTCAGTTTCTCTGCAATAGCCTTATCTTCCTTGATTGCTCCTTTATCATCTCAATCGTCCATTGGCCCCACTGGTTGTATAGCAGGCTGTCTGCTTCTGATGTACTTAAAAAAAAATCTTGCTCTTATTTTCTGAGACCAGGGGGAATTGCACGAGGGGAAGGTTGGAAGCAGAATTCAATGAACCGGATTCTAATCACAGTCACCCCATTGTGTAACCACAGCATCTCCCCTGCTGATATCAGAGCATTCGCACCAGCATCACCAGAAGCAGACTCTGGTCCCCTGGGCAGCAGATCTGACCCACTGCGAGCAGGAGGAGTCTGGACTTGTTCCTATTGCATTTCCACTGCACCCTGCAGCCTCTCTGCTCATCCTGGGATGCGTCTTCTCTCTGTGCTGCCATGGCAACTGAAGTCACTGCTTTAAGCAAGCCGGAGACCTGTGTTCCATGGTTTCGGGCGCTGTCCCTCAACCCAAAGGACCACACACGCCTGATGGAGGGTGCACAGAATTGTCCCTAGCGAGGCACGTTCCCTGATTTATCAATCCATCCCCGACCATTGCTGGTATTGCCTGGAGGCTTGAAAACTCCACTCAGCAGGCCGCAGATGTCACTAGCAATTCTGCCAGTGGCCTGAGATGAGAGTCAGGAAAAGCCCCTGGTTTTCCAAGGTGTGAGTGTATGTTGTATTACCGAATCACAGCAAGTTAATTTAATACACCAGCCCCCACCTATCACTCTGTGCAGACACAGAGGAAAAGCTCTTGCAGTGGAAAGTCCAGCCTGTATGTAAATGAGGCTGACTTAACTGCCATACTGTCCACCACTCTGAGTTTATTTTTTTCCTCACTGGTTGACTTTTTTCCCTGCTGCTTTAATTCAGGAATGAATTGCACGCACTCATGAAAGCCAGAGACTGACAGCATTTGCTGGAGGCAATGTAGCGCAGGTAGGCGCATGCCATCTTCATTCTTCCAAAGACTCCAGTTGCTTCCCCCCTGCCAATTCCTGTTTACCATCTTAATGCAGACTGGCAGCACCTCTTTCTTTTGCAGTCCTAGTTTCCCCCAACTGTGCCAGCATGCCTCTGCCCTGATGCACAGGAAACCAAGCTATTCTAGTGCTAGACTCTTGCCTCTCAGCAAGACCAGTCTTCTCAGTCTTGACCTGCAGCTCTGCCTTCTTGCACAACTCCACCCATACACCTCAACCCTCATCTGCTCTTTCTGTCCCAAGGCTCATGTGCATAAAAGCTGCCTGCATCTTCCCCTCCAAGGAGATTTAATAGTAGATCAAATCTCAGAGCTGCTGTGGAAGCTGAAAAGCCAGCTCCTGCCCTCAGCAGTCAGGGATGATGTTGAAATGTGATGGGTCATCAGCTATGAGCTGTACAAGCTCCAGTTGCAAACTTGTTTCCTCATGGTAGCTAGGTAGAGGTGGCTCTTGGCAAGCACTTGGCTAGGAGACCTTTAAGGGGAACCCAGCGCAAAGTGAGTTGTGGTTTTGATAGTTCACTAGGAGCTGTTTTCTCTCAGTGCCCTTAAATAATGGAGGGAGCTCTTGTAATATAATGGCTTCCTGAGACAGAAAATTCAGGTACCTGGCCAGCGAGGCCTCATTCCTGCTCTCACTGAGGAGGTTTGAATGCCAGAGAGATGCAAGCAGTATGAAAACTGCGACACATCAAGCAAAATGTTGCCACCGCCTTCTAGCAGAGTCTAAAAATCCCATGCAACTTTCCTCCACCAGGACAGAGGCGGTAGCACTGGTGCTCTGGCTACATTCCAAATTGTCAGCACATTTTACCAGCTGCAATTCCCCCTAGCATTTCATCTGGGTGCTGTTTTCTTCTTTATTTCCTCTCTGGGAGTTTTCCTGGGTGTGGTTATTACTATTAACATTACAGTTACACCAGAGAATGCTCCCCAAAGATCAGGGCCCTAGGTGCTCAGTGCTGGACACATGCAGAGTGAGATAGTGCCTTCTTCACAAAGCTTAGACCCAGACCTGCTAAATGTTTGGGTACCTAACTGCCAGTTACTTTAATGGGAATCACCCTATGTATCTTTGAGGATCTGGGCCTTATATTTAAATAGACCAAGGGTGGGAGGGGAAACGGGCAGAGAGACAGGAAGTGACGTATCCAAAGTTAGTAGTATGGACAATAATAGAGCTAGTATCTCCTGACAGCCTATCAAGTATTGTGGCCAGGACACCATACATCTGCATTAGCAGCAGTTCTGTTCCACCCAGAGGTGGCTGCAGATCAGTGGTGGGAAGTGTGTTTTTCTTCAAGAGCTGCTCACATGCATTCAGATGTAGGTGTGTACATGCCGCAGCACATGGTCTTCCAGAAACCTTTTTCCCCTAGCCTGTCCCTGTAGAGTTAGGGGCCATGACCCCTTGGAGTCCCACGATCCGGCCTTGGTATATAGGTGGTGCTGATCCTGCCCTCCCTTCAGTTCCTTCTTTCTGCCTGAGTAATGGTCTGGAACTTCCTTGCTCCTTGCGATCTCGCAAGTGCCAGGCATCGTCTTTCTCCACATAGTTTAGCATTTTTCAGTTAGTGAGTTTGTCCAGTTTAGTCAGCTAGAGCAGTGTAGATCGAAATTCATCGATCCAGACCAGAGCCCAGCACCGATCCTCAACCATGTTGGGTTTCAAGCCATGCACTGACTGTGGGAAGGCCTTCCCAGTCAGTGATCCCTATGATTGGTGCCTCAAGTGCTGAGAGAAGGGCATAGAGTGGATAAGTGTCATATATGTTGCTCATTCAAGCCCAGAACCCAGAAAGAAAGAGAGAGAAAGCCGTCTCTGAGCCATTCTGATGGAGGCAGCTCTAAGACCCACGTCGGAGCTGGCACGGGCACCAGCACTGGGACCTGTGTTGATGCCACGTGCACTCTCAGCACCAGCACCATCCCGGCACCACTGTCCCCTGGCACCGAAGAAGAAGCACAGTGCCAATCAGGGCTCGGAAGGCCACAGAGGGAAGGCCCCATCCATGGTCTCCTCCACCATTGTGTTCCAAGGGCCAGCAGACCCCAGCCGGACAGAGGGGCCAGACTCCACCAGCCCCGTCAACCCTGTAGGCTTTCAAAGCAGAAAAGGCCTTGCTAGCATTGCCCATGCCACCGCCAGCCCCCGATGGGTGACATGAAGGAGCAAACCCTCCATGGGCTCCACAGCGTGGAAGCACCTCTTCCATGGCATAGACGCTCCGGCACCGATGTCCCCCTTTCCGAATTGGGAATCTGTGGGGATCGGTGAAGTGCAGAGGTCCAGGCATGCCACTCCTTTGAACGCCAACAAACCTTGGCACTGATGACTTTCACCCGGGGCACGGGTGATGACTCCCTCAGCACGGGACAACTGTCAGAGGAAGAGATGGTGAAGACCCCATGGAGAAGTCCTTGCCACTCTGCATCAGCGCGCAGCTCGCCAGCCATGGTCTGGCACCGCTTGCCTTGCCTTGAATGCCCCCCTTGCTGATGGGGAAGATCAGGGCTTGGCACAGGAGGAGGATCTCCTTCTCATCCTCGCCACCGGGAGGCCACAAAGAGGTCCCTATCACCGACTGAGTCTCAGCCCTTGAGCAAACGGCATTAGATGCCGGCGCTGATTCCAAGGCTGTCAGCACCAGTGAAGCACCATTTCACCAGACACCTCATCAGCCTCATCAGCGAGCTCCGGCACTGAGGCCCGAGAGCACAGAGGCTGTTCCTGGCACCGGCGCTGCTCCGAGAGGGGCGTTCGCGCAAGCAGCACACCAGCCCCGACACTGCTGTCCCCGCCAGCACAGGACACCCAAGACTGGCCACACAGTGGGCATATTGGGACCCTTCTGGGGGTTCCTACTCATGAGACTCGTCTCAAACTCCATCCTCTGGGTCTGGTCAGATACCCTCAAAGGACTGGCACTTGAAGGCAGACTCAGACCTGGGCAAGGGCCCCAAAGGATCTTCCCAGGAGGGCACCCTCCTTTATTCCTCCTCTTCTCCAGATGAGGTGCTGTACCAATGACCTCTCTCCCCAATTGATGATCCGAGGTCTCACCAGGATCTCCTAAGGAGGATGGCCTCTAACCTGGAGCTACAGGTGGAGGTCATGAGGGAAGACCTCAACCTCCTCTTCAACGTAGGGGACTCTGTGCCCCCCACGAGAGTGGCCCTTCGCCTACATGAGGGAGTCCTGAAAATAGCCGGGGTCGTTGGCAGACCCCGTTGTCCATTTCTCCCGTGTTAAAAGGGGTGGAGAGAAAGTACCACGTCCCTGTGGACAGGTTCAGCTACCTCTTCAGCCACCCCATGCCTGGCTCCCTGATGATAGATGCCATTAACCAATGGGAAAGGGAAGGTCAGCCCATGTCCACCCCTAAGAACAGAGAGGCAAAGAGGATGGACTTGTTCGAGAGAAAATTTTATTCAGCAATGGTTTTACAGCTCCACATCTCCAACCAGCAAGCCCTAACAGAGAGGTACAACCTAAACTTCTGTAACTCACTCAGGCAATTCCAGAGCTCCCTCCCAGTGGACCAGATGATGGACTTCGAGACGCTCCTCGACGAAGGCCGATCGGTGGTGAGGGTGACCCTCCTTGCCTTCTGGGACGCCACAGACATGGCCAGCAGGAGTGTAGCCTCCACAGTGGCCCTGAGGAGGGTCATGTGGCTCCAGAAATCTGGCTTGCTCCCACAAATGCAGCATATAATACAGGACCTCCCTTTCGAGGGTCAGGCTCTCTTCCTGGAGTCCACGGACTTAAGGCTGCACAGAATGAAAGACTCGAGGGCAATGCTCAGATTGGTGGGGATGTACACCCCCCAACATTCCAGACATCCCTTTCGTCCCCAAGACTCACAACAGCAGCCCCAGCAGCAGGGCAAACATCAATGTCCCCTCCTGCAACAGCAGAGACTATTTGGTAACAGGAACAGGAACAGAGGAAGCAATAACAGGGGGGACAGGGCACAGGGATCTCAGCAGCCCCCCAGCCATCAGAGAAATGGGCAGAGGCGATGCGTCTGACATAAGCTTACAGAATGGCAATACTTCCCCAGGCACCTCTCCCATCCTCTGTTCCAGGACCACCAGTCCCGATTCTGAGACCAGTGGGCTCAGATTACATCAGACCAATGGGTCCTAGAGGCGGTATCTCATGGGTATGCCCACCAGTTCAGGTCGTGACCCCAAAAAAGAAGGCTGGCCCCTCGCTGTGCCCTCAAGGACCCTGCTCACAAAGCGCTGCTACTAATCTCCCTTCTCAGCCTGGGCACAGTGGAAAGGAAAGGGGCAGAGGTTTCTACTCCAGGTACTTCCTGATCCCAAAGGCAAAGGGGGGCCTGAGACCTACCCTGGACCTGCACAGCCTGAACAGGTTCCTCAGAAAAATAAAGTTTCGTGTGGTTTCCTTGGCTCACATAGGCTATGTCTACACTTGTTAATTTAAGTCGACTTAGCATGTCCCCACTCAAAATTTAAGTTGACTTAAAGGGGACCCTGCCAAATCGACCTAGAGCGTCCACACTGGACTCCTAGGTCAACGTGTAGGGGCTAGGTGGACCTGTAACAGGTCCATGGTGGCTGGGGGGGGCACCCCTTGCCAAGAGCCAGGGGGCTCAGTCTTTGCCCCATTGTACCTGTGTACAATGGGGACTGAGCCTGACAGGGACCCTGGCAGGGCATATGGGCAGAGCTCTGTCCTGCCCTGTGGGGGGGGGCATGCCAGGCTGTGGCTGTGCCAGCCACCCTGGCAGGGAGGGCAGTGGGGAAGCCCTAAAGCCCCCTAAGTTGACTTCAAGTCGTCTTAGGGCTACTCCATGTCCACACTGGCTAAGTTGACTTTCTTAACCAGCAAAGTTGACTTAAAATGAGGTTTAATAAAGTCAACTTAAATTTTCCTTAAGTCGACTTAAGCAGCTGCTCAAGTCGACTTAAGGAAAATGTAGTGTGGATGCAGATTAAATTAAGTCAACTGAAGCAAGCTTAAGTTGACTTAATTTCTAAGTGTAGACACACATAGTTCCTTCCCTCAACCCCAGGGACTAGTTTGCCACCCTCGACCTCAAGGACACATTTCCATATTGCCGTAAGGCCCACGCACAGAAAATACCTCCAGTTCATGGTAAGGTACAACCATTATCAATTCACCACCCTGCCATTCGAATTATCACTCGTCCCAAGGGTGTTCACTAAAAGCATAGTGACAGTCGTGGCACATTTGTGGAGAAAAGGCGTCCAGATATTCCCCTATTTGGATGACTGGCTTATCAAGGGTCGCTCACCCCAGCAGGTCCAGGCCAGCGTCTGCACGACACGTAAGCTGTGCACCAGGCTTGGCCTCCTCCTAAACCTAGAAAAGTCACAGTTAAGGCCAACTCAAAAGATCAAGTTTATAGGGGCCCACATAGATTCATTGTGGGGCAGAGCCTTCCTCCCCAACTCTAGATTTCAGTCACTGTCTACCATCATTTTGAAGCTCCACCGCTCCCCCACGACAACAGCAAGGCACTGCCTCCAGCTACTGGGCCGTATGGCGGCATCCACATACATGGTGAGACTGGCCCACCTTCATGTCAGGGTGCTAAAGGCTTAGCTGTCCAAAACTAGGCCCCAGGACCAAGTCAAAGGCCTCAGTGTTATCTGTGAGTACCTGGACCGTCTTGCCTTTTATCTCAGGATCTGGCAGTCGCCAGCTTCTCACTGCAGGGAGTCCCCTTCAAGGCCCAAAGCCCCTCAGTAACCCTTACCACAGATGCATCAGACCTGGGATGGCGGTGGCACACATCACCTCCAACCTGAACCCACAGGGCAAGTGGTCAGCAAGAGAGGGTCCCCTGCACATCTATCTTAAGTTGCTGAGAGCAATCCGGTTGGTCTGCCAAGTGTTCCTTGACCAGATAAAAGGCAAGACGGTCCAGGTACTCACAGATAACACTGAGGCAATGTTTACGTCAGCCGCCAGGGAGGGTCCCATTCTTCAGCCCTCTGCAGGGAGGAGGGCTGCCTCTGGGAGTTAGCAACCAAATACAATTCCCACCCTATAGCATCACACCTCTGGGGGGTGAGGAACAATCAGGTGAACAAGCTCAGCAGGCATTTCCTGCCCCAACATGAATGGTCCCTACACCCAGAGGGTACAATGGCCATTTTTGGGAGGTGAGGAAATCCCAAGGTGGACCTATTTGCAACCAGCGTAAACCTCAAATGTCAACTCTTCTGCTCCCTTGGGGGCAGGGAGAGGGATTCCCTATCAGATGCCTTCCTGCTGAACTGGTCAGGACCCCTCCTGTATGTGTTCCCCCCATTCCCCTGATACACAGGGTACTACTGAAGATCAAGAGGGAGAGAGCGAGGGTAATCTTGGTAGCCCCCGTGTGGCCGCAGCAACCGTGGTACAGCATACTGTTAGACCTGTCCACACACCCACCCTGGACCCTCCCCAAGAGGCGGGACCTACTAACCCAAGACAACGGCCACCTTCTGCACCCAGAGTTGAGCTCCCTGCACCTGACTGCATGGATGCTGAGTGCCTGAACCCAGATGAGAAAGCATGTTCCTGGGAGATTCAGCTGATGTTGGTGGGTAGTGGGAAGGGAAGCCTTCCACTCAGGCTTCCTAACGAGCAAAGTCGAGCATTTCACTCTCTGGGCAATAGACCAAGGACTCTCCCCCAAGAGTGCACCTATCCAGACAATCCTAGACTACGTCTGCCACCTGAAGATGCAAGGTTTAGCCCTGGCTTCCCTGAGGGTTCACTTAGCAGTGATATTGGCCTTCCACCAGTCATTCGAGGGACTTACACCCTTGCTCACCCCATGAGTCTGAGGTTCCTCAAGGGACTAGAGAGTTAGAGCCCTACATGGATACAAAAATGTGGATACGGACCCTGTCCGCGACCACTCAGTGTCAGTCTCTATCCCATCTGTAATCCACATGCCATGTTTTATGTGTATCCATTATTGCATCCGCAACCGAGCTCGGGCTGGCTCATTCCCCATATGGGTCTCGCCCACTTTTTCCTTTTCTTGTTTGCGGTTCCTGCACTGTGCTGTCAATCAGATTTCCTTGACCACCATGAAATCTCTGATTAACCGCTTGACATGCAAACCACAAACGAGAAAAGAAGTAGGTGGGGAAGGCATGGGGAATGAGCCAATCAAAGACCAGCAGGCTGACGGACTGAAACAGTGAGTGGTGGCTCACCAAGCCCCAGCCTCATGTGACTGGGATTCTGATTGGGTGGAAGACCACAATGAGCTGAGCTGGGATTGGCTGGAACAATTCCTTGTTCCCCTGTGTGCTGCTGACTTGCAAATCATAGCAGCAGCTGCTGGAATGGATCATAAAAATAGAATCCACATCCGAGGGCCAATCCGCAACAATGGGGCTGCGGATATCTGCACCCGTGGATGTGGACACCTGCAGATGTGAAGCGGCTACCTCCGGATCTGCTGGGCTCTATAGAGAGACTACCCTAAGTGTGGGACCCTACATCCCAATAGGATCTTAACCTGGTGCTAAATGCATTGATGGGCCCCCCCTTCCTTCTCCACCACGGATATCTGCTCCCTCCTAGTCTTTTCATGGAAAGTGGCATTCTTAGTGGTCATCACCTCAGCTAGGCATTTCTGAGCTAAGATCGCTGGCCTTGGAACCCCCTACACGGTGTTCTTTAAGGACAAGGTGCAGCTGAGGCCTCACCCGGCCTTCCTGCCAAAGGTGGTGTCCTCTTTCCATATCGATCAGTGCATCTTCCTCCCAGTATTCTTCCCAGAACCACATATCACCGAAAACCAGAGGAGATGGCATCCCTTGGATGTCAGGAGGGCCCTCTTAATTTATATTGAGAGGACAAAGGCATTCTGTAAAACAACTCAGTTTTTCATAGCAGTTGCAGAACAAATGAGAGGGCAAGCAGTCACATCCCAACGCATCTCATCCTGGATTACGAGCTGTATCAAGGACTGCTACTGTTGCGCCAAGGTCCCCCTGCCTGGCCCAGTCAAAGCACACTCTACGAGGGCCCAGGCTTCGTTAACAGTGTTCCTAATTCAAGTACCAATCCAGGAAATCTGCAGAGCAGCAACCTGATCCTCTGTGCACACATTTATGTCGCACTACACCATTGTGCAGCAGGCAAGAGATAATGCAGCGTTCGGAAGGACTGTACTTCAGCTGGGGAAATCCTAATTCTGCCCACCATCCATTACAAGGCTTGTTAGTCACCTACATCCGAATGGAGAAGGGAGGGTTGCTTACCTGTAAGCATCCTTCTTCGAAATGGGCTGCTCACATAGTATATTCAATACCCTCCCTCCATCCCACTTTCGTAATTAACGGAAAGAAGGGACTGCGGGGGAGGGGGGGGGTCAGTGCCAGCTATATACCACAGCCAGAGCATGAGACTCCAGGGGGCAGTGGCCTCTGACCCTACAGGAACAGGCTAGGTTAAAAAGGTTTCCACGTACACTGCTACATCCGAATGTATGTGAGCAGCCCATCTCAAAGAAGGACGCTTACAGATAAGCAACCCTCCGATCCTTGTTCAGGATGTGCAAGGCTGCAAGCTGTTCTTTCTATATGCTCCTCATGCTGTTGAAAAGCAAGGACAGGAGGCAGCCAGCAATGGTTGCTCAGAAATCCTCTTCATGTGACCAGCCGGCAGCAGCTGCTGTGGCACCAGAATCACTTCCACAGCAAAGGCCTCCCTGCATTGCAGAAATAAATAAATACATGAGGTGACATTTGACACAGGTGCAATATGGATCCCTGGAAAAAGAGCGCATGTTAATTCTGATCTTCACCTGGCATGTGGCAGCCTTTTATTTCACACCTTGTTAGAAGCCTCTTTACCCACAAGATGACAGCCAATCAATCTGTGGCAAGGCGGGTGACAGGTTTAATGTACTGACAGGACAAGCAGGCCAGCCAGCAGACCTCCCTGAACTCTGGCTCAGCTCTTCAGCTAACAAGCCAACAATCACTTAGATATTATGCTGTCTGCGTTGGGAATCAGCCACACGGGAGATTTCCTGAAGGAAATTCCTCTCCTCGGGAGAAAAACTGAGCAGGTGTTTGCTGAAAGGGGAATGTTGTTTAGTGGTTAGAGCAAGTGGGAGCAGAACTCCTGGGCTTTATTCCACTGATCTGGGGCAAAGTCTTGGCTGTGCGTTAGTTCCACTAACTAGCACAAGGGTAATACCACAGCTGCCTAAGTAGGAGGGGATGGAGAGGCTTAATGAATAAATGTAAAGTGCTTTGAGATCCTCACCAAAGAGAGGCTAAACAGGGCCACATTCAGACTGCCCTCTGAGGTGTAGGACCCTGCAGAGCATGGTGTTCTGCAGGGGAACCACAATGGTCCCCATTTGTTCTTTGGTCCCTTGGGAAAGTGGGAGAAGCATTGGACTGATTCATCGCATGGTGCGGCGAGTCATAACCTGGACCCACACTCAGATGTCGGGGCAGCATGGAGCCAGAGGGGCAACAGACAGGGACAGAGCAGGGGGAAGAGGACGCTATGCTTTTACCCAACATGTTGGAAGCCAGAGAGTGTAACGCTGGCTCCTGGCACCGGCAGTGACTTACTTCACCCGGCTGAGGATGCTGCTTTCAAATGGCTGGGCCCACTGCACAAACGCAGGACACCTGTGAAACAAGCATGTGTCTTCAAGTGAGGCCAAATGTTCTCTAGACCTGTCCCCACAATACCCTCTCTGTCATGTGAAATGTATTAGGAATATTATGGGATTAATAGAAATAACAGGCTTGGAAGTTATTCAGCTTGTCTGGAGAAACTGCAAGACTAGACAAACAGGTTTTCCCAAGCACTTAAGCAACCCTTCCATTTATTGCTATGGCAACTCCAATGGCCCAGGGTAACCTGAGACACCACATATTCCTCCCCCTCTAATGAAAATGCCTATCCCCCCTCCCCCCAAAATACCCCTTCTCCCCCAACATGCCATCCCACGCCCAGAAAGAATAAACACTAAACTGGGAGATGAGGGTAGACTGCCCCATCTCTGGGCAAACCTCAGAGAATTATTCTGCCCCGTGATGAGGGAATCGCCCCTAGCTAAAGATCCAGCCAAGTAGAAGGCTTTCTCACTCTAAGCGGATTGCGGCGAAATTCTGGTGTACCCACACCGGAAGGTGGTATTGGTGGCAGTGTGATCACAGGTACCAGAGAAGTAGCAGGACATGGAGAAGATGTTGAGTCCGGTTGGGCTGGGGTGGAGGCCAAAGGTGTTGAAGAGGTGGCCGGAGTAGGAGAGACATGAACAGCTAATTCATGACTTGATGGTATATCACCAACAAGGGAGAAGTCAGATAAGTCAGTTTGAGATATACCCTTAGGATGGTATGACCTGGTAGCAACTGATCAACATACTGCCGCCAAGCCAGGCCATCCGCTGTCTGGACAGAGTAGGAAACAGGTCCTTCTTGGGCAATGACTGTTGCTGGAACCCATTTAGCACCCAAAACACAGTTTTGAGCGAGGACAGGCTGGCCAATTGTGAAGGTCCTTCATTCTCAGTGCACGTCTGATGACCTGGTCCTGCTGTTGGCGCTGAACAACTTGTCGTGTTTCTTGTGGATTCAACAAAACAAAGCAAGAGCGCAACTGCCATCCCATCATAAAGAAAGCTGGAGACACTTTAGTCATGGCCTGTGAAGTGTTTCTATAGAATAACAAGAAGTTGTCTGGATGTTTCTAAAGAGGTGAACATCCCCTTGCAGATTTTAGAGATTGAGTCATAGTCTGTACGAATCTTTCAGCGAGTCCATTGGGGGATGATATGGTGCTGACCTGATGTGATGTATCCCGTTGGCCTTCATAAAACTTTCAAAATCCTGGGAAATTAACTGAGGTCCATTGTTGCTCATCAGCTGCTCTTGGAGACCATAACAACTAAAGAAGCTAAGTAGGTTTTGGATAGTGTTTTCTGTAGTAGTGGACTGCATTACAGAGACTTCCAGCCATTTAGAATGGGCATCAACAGCAATTAAAAACATACATCCTTCAAATGGGCCAGTCAAATCAACATAAATATATTGCCATAGCCTTTCGGGCCAGTCCCACGGGTGAAGAGGTGCCAACTGAGGTGTCTTCTGCATGCTCTGGCTTGAGGTACAAGTTCTAGCCATCTCCTCGATGGCCCTGTCCAAGTCCAACCACAAAAAATAGCTTTGTGTGACTTCTTTCATGCACACTATGCCTCAGTGGAATGGAGCTGTTCCAACAAATGTGGTCTTAATGAAGGCAAGATAATGACACGCATATCCCACAACCCAGATTGGGTTGATAATTCCATCTGCCTAGACATATAGGGGCAGAGGTCAGGTGAGGCCTGGAAGCCTGGTAATGATGTTTTGTGCATCACAAGATCCATAACTTGAGACAGTAGTGGGTCAACGCGTATTGCTCTCCTTACTTGAGTAGCCGTGATAGATGTGTTTTTCACCTGATCAATGTAACAGATTCCTTCCTGGCCCGAATCTTGATGGGGTACTGGTAATGGTAGTCTTGAAAGACCATCTGCATTACAATGCAAAGAGGATTTCCTATACTTTATCTCATATGTATATTCAGAAAGTATCAATACCCATCGTTGCATACGATTAGCAGCCAAAGGTGGAATGTCTGTGTGTGATCCAAAAATTGATGTCAGGGGTCGTTGGTCAATGAAGAGCACAAATTTCTTTCCAAACAGGTACTGGTGAAATTTCCAGATGCCAAACACAATTCCCAGTGCCTCATGTTCAATTTGAGCATAATTAGTCTCTGCCCTGCTCAAGGGCTATGTCTACACTTGCACTTTTAAGTCGACTTTAACTAAGGTTTACTGTCCAACAGTAGTGTCACCCAGAATTTGCATAGGCCAGCTGTTATAGACAAAACATGGAGTGACTCTTCATCTTCAGATTGTGTGTCATCTTCTGCCTGTTCCACTGCATGTAGAATTTCCCTCTTGTTTTCTCGAACTGCCAGCTCATTTTTCTCCGGTCTGCCCTTTTTGCTTGGTTCATTCCTCTTTTGTTTGCAGGCACATTTGATGTGTCCTTTTTTGCCACATCGTCGACACAGTTGCTCCTTACACAAGCACTCTGATGCATGATGATCTGGTTTTCCACACCAGTGACATCCCTGCCTTCCCAGAAGCCAGGTGGTAGGTTCTGTGGATACATTATGCATTCTTGCATTAGCCCTGATTAGTTACATCTCCTGAGTGGCCCGTTCCATAGAGATTGCAATATCAATGACTTTCTGAAAGGTGAGCTGAGCTTTGGTTAGCAGTCATTTCCTTGTTGGTTCACAGTACAGGCCACACACTAGGCTGTCACATAGCATTTCATTTAACATGTTCTTGAAATCACAGTGTTCCTCCAGCTTCCTCAGAGCTGCTACAAATTGTGCAATGGATTCACCTTCACCTTGATTCCTGCGATAGAACCGATATCTCTCTGCTATTACCAATGATTTTGGAGGAAATGTGCTCCCAGAATTTCTACCAGATCATCATACGATTTTGTCTCAGGCTTCTCCAGATAAACAAATTACATAGCAAACTATAGGTCTAGCTCCTATAATGGTCAAGAAAACGGTTACCTTCTTTTCATCGCATATGTCATTCACAACCACAAGGTTCTGAAAGTGTGCTGTATACATATTCCATGTGTCTGTGGCAGCATCAGAGTTCCCAGGGGAACCAGTGAGTTCAGCCATGGCTGAACCAGTAAGTGGAGCTATGGTTCCCTCTTGTGGTTGTTTATCTCCTGTCTGTTTGCTTCACCAAGCAAATAGATCAAATTTCAGCTCCAATCACCATCCCCTCCTAGGCACATAGCACAGGCATGCAAAGAGTGAGAAGAAAATTTATTCTTACATGGCTCAGGATTTCTTGGGTTCACAAGATGTTATCTCACCATTCCGTCTCATCACCAGATTGATATGTATTAGGAATATTATGGGGTTAATAGAAATAACAGGCTTGGAAGGTGTCTTATGTGGCTTTGTGACGGGATGCACATCCCTGCACCCCTAAGGTATGATCTGTGTAACTTTTATGTTCAGTTTTGCAATGTAATTGTGTGATTTGATGCCAAACACACTATACCAGGTTCCTTTGTGAATTCTCATAACATATTCTACAAAATTGCTGTAATGACATGTTTCCTACTGCAACATGTGTGTGCAGATGTGAAGCATGTTACAGGGTTCATAATCTCAGGACTATCTCTAGTGCAGTGGCTGGAGATTTACATGTCAAAGGGGATGCTAATGCCCTCCCTGGCTCAGGTAGAAGTAAAGAGAATCACACAACAGGCCAGAGAGGGAGGGGCTGTCAGCAGTTTTTAAAAACAAGGACACAGACACTGTTTGGGAGGGAGAAGCTGCAGGCTTTCACCTGGAAGAAACCATCTTGCAACCAACTTCAAACAAAATCTGGGCCCTGCCTTGGAATAATCAGAGAATGGCTGTAAAACATCGAACAGCCGAACACCATGGCTATGTCTACACTTGCAAGTTAGTTTGAATTAAGGAAGCTTAATTCGAACTAACTTAAGCCTTGGCCACACTAGGCTTTCATTAATTCAAATTAAGGGCTTCCTTAATTCGAACTAATACATTCGATTTCTTAGTTCTAATTAAAGGTTAATTCAATCCGTTAATTTGAACTAAGTCAAATGTGGCTATATTAGTTAGAACTAATTGCTTAGTTCAAGCTAATCGGCAGATTGACCTTCCTGCAACTGACTAATTTGAACTAAGGAAGTGCCCTGCATGGCCATGGCCAGTTCGAACTAGCATTCTAGTGGGGCCATGCTAGTTCGAATTAAGTTAATTCGAGCTAACTAAAATTAGTTAGCTTTTGTAAGTGTAGACATAGCCTGTGAGACCTTCCTGGTATACATGCTGGCCTACCTCCAATGGCATTTCTTCTGCCTGCCTTTGGATAGTCAACTAGTTGGGCCTTGGGTCCAATCCAGTCTGATCTTCACCTCCTTGAAGATGTAGTAACATTATTCGTGGCAAAACATTCCAGTTCCCTTTGTGATGCTACACAGGAGCCCTATTCCCCTAGCCACTGAGATGAGGAAGTCAGTTGGAGTCACTCAGAGGGATAATAGGGCTGCAGTTTTGTCACCTGGGAGCTGTTTTAAGTTGGGCTCTGACAGATGACTGGCCAGCAGAGGAATCATTCACTCCATATGACATTACTTGAGCCTCCACATCTCTCCTTCCTTGTGTTTGAGAGCCAGGCCCTTGAGGCTGAGTCAATACATTTAGCTTGCCTAATGGGGTCACTCACTGAGCTGAATACCAGCTCTCCATGAGGAAGAAGCTAATGTGCTAACAAGTACATTACAGGGATGCAAGAACAAACCCAGAGAGGGACGCAGCTAGCAATCGGGAAATTATTCCCTAGCATGGTATCCATCCTGCTCCCTTAGAAGCAGTTGACTTGCAACCAGAAACTGCAGACAGAGGCCCTGTCTCAAATAACTCAGAGGGCCCTCCCCCTCCCACGCCCCCTATGAGTTTATGACTGAGTCAGAATGCTGTTCCATAAGAAAGTTTCCTTGCAACCCACACTAGGCGTGCGTCTACACTTACAAATTAAGTCGATTTAAGCTTGCTTAAATCGACTTAATTTAATCTGTATCTACACTACATTTTCCTGAAGTTGACTTAAGCAGCAGCTTAAGTCAACTTCAGGAAAATTAAAGTCAACTTTATAAAGCCTCATTTAAAGTCGACTTTATTGGCTACATTGACTTTATTAAGTCGATTTAGCCAGTGTAGATGCAGATTAGCCCTAAATCGACTTTAAGTCGACTTAAAGGGCTTCAGGGATACCCCACTGGCCTCCCTGCCAGGGTGGCTGGCACAGCCAGAGCCTGGCATGCTCCCCCCCCCCAGGGCAGAACAGAGCCCTGTCCACCCTGCTCCTATGCCCTGCCAGTGTCCCTATCCTGCTCACCCCCCATTGTACCCAGGTAAAACGGGGCAAATGCTGAGCCCCCTGGCAGTTGGCAAGGGGTGCCCCCCCCTGCCACCGAGGACCAGTCCCAGATCCACCTAGCCCCTAGAAGTCGACTTAGGCGTCCAATGTGGTCCCCTTTAAGTCAACTTAATTTTATAGTGTAGACATGCTAAGTTGACTTATTTGGCCAAGTGTAGATATAGCTTAGGAGAATCATAGAATCATAGGGTTGGAAGGGACCTCACGAGGTCATATAGTCCAACCCCCTGCTAAAATGCAGGACCACTCACCCTAAATCATCCCAGCCAGGGTTTTGTCTAACCGAGCCTTAAAGATCTCCAAAGATGGAGATTCTACCACCTCCCTAGATAGCCCATTCCAATGCTTCACCACCCTCCTAGTGAGAAAGTTTTTCCTAATATCCAACCTTGACCTCCCCAGCTGTAATTTGAAACCATTGCTCCTTGTTCTGTCCTCTGTTACCCTCGAGAACAGCCTAGCTCCCTCCTCTTTGGAGCACCACTTCAAGTAGTTGAAGGTTGCTATCAAATCTCCCCTCAGTCTTCTCTTCTGTAGACTAAATAAGCCTAGTTCCTTCAGTCTCTCCTCATAAGTCATGTGCCCCAGCCCCCTAATCATTTTTGTTGCCCTCCGCTGGACTCTTTCTAATTTGTCCACATCCTTTCTGTAGTGGGGGGCCCAAAACTGGACACAGTATTCCAGATGCGGCCTGACCAGTGTCGAATAGAGGGGAATTATCACATCCCTCGATCTGCTGGCAATACTCCTACTGATGCAGCCTAATATGCCATTGGCCTTTTTGGCAACAAGGGCACACTGCTGGCTCATATTCATCTTCCCGTCCACCATAACCCCCAGCTCCTTTTCTACAGTGCTGCTACTTAGCTGATCGGTCCCCAGCCTGTAGCAGTGCATGGGATTTTTCCGTCCTAAGTGCAGGACTTTGCACTTGTCTTTGTTGAACCTCATGAGATTTCTTTCGGCCCAGTGTTCCAATTTGTCCAAGTCTCCCTGGATCCTGTCCCTGCCCTCCAGAGTGTCTACCATTCTCCCCAACTTGGTGTCATCTGCAAACTTACTAAGCACGCAGTCTATTCCATCATCAAGATCATTAATGAAGATGTTGAATAGAACCGGCCCCAGGACCGACCCCTGGGGCACTCCACTCGTTACCGGTTCCCAACCAGACATCGAGCCATTGATTCCTACCTGCTGAGCCCGTTGATCTAACCAGTTTTCAATCCACCTTATGGTCCAATTGTCCAACCCATACTTCCTTAACTTGCCGACGAGAATGCTGTGGGAAACCGTATCAAAAGCCTCGCTAAAGTCAAGGTATACCACGTAAACGGCTCTTCCCGCATCCACAAATCCAGTCATCTCATCATAGAAGGAAATCAGGTTGGTCAGGCACGATTTCCCCTTGGTGAATCCATGTTGACTGTTCCTGATCACTCTATTTTCCTCCAAGTGTTTCAGGATGGATTCCTTGAGGACCTGCTCCATGATTTTCCCAGGGATTGAGGTGAGGCTGACCGGTCTGTAGTTCCCCGGATCCTCCTTTTTCCCTTTCTTAAAGATAGGTACTATATTTGCCTTTTTCCAATCCTCCGGGACCACCTGGGAGGTAGCCTGGGAGCTGGCCCTCCCTGTGAAGACTGAAGTAAAAAAAGCATTGAGTACTTCAGCTTTTTCCACATCATCCTCCACGAGGATGCCTGCCCCATTCAGTAAGGGACCTACATCACTTCTGATCCTTTTCTTGTTGCTGATATATTTATAGAACCCCTTTCTGTTATCCTTCACATCTCTTGCTAGCTGCAACTCCAATTGTCCTTTGGCCTTTCTGATTTTATCCCTGCAGTCCCGAGCAATATCTTTATACGCCTCCCTTGTCATCTGTCCAAGCTTCCACTTCTTGTAAGCTTCCCTTTTATGTTTCAGCTCCCCGCAGAGTTCCCTGCTAAGCCACGCTGGTCGCCGTCCACATTTGCTGTTCTTTCTGCACATCGGAATGTTATCTTCCTGTGCCTTTAACAGGGTTTCTTTAAAATACAGCCAGCTGTCTTGGACACTTTTTCCCTTCAGATCAGCCTCCCATGGGACCCTGCCCATCAGCTCCCTAAGGGAGCCAAAATCTGCTTTTCTGAAGTCCAGGGTGTGTGTTCTGCTTCTTTCCTTCCTTCCATTGATCAGGATCCTGAACTCTACCATCTCATGGTTGCTGCTGCCGAGGTTGCCATTTACTTCTACTTCCCCGATCAATTCTTCTCTGTTTGTGAGCAATAGGTCTAGAGGTGCAAGGCCCCTAGTTGGTTCCTCCAGCATTTGTACTAGGAAGTTGTCCTCAATATTCTCCAAAAACGTCCTGGATTGTCTGTGCACTGCTGTATTATCTTTCCAGCAGACGTCAGGATAATTGAAGTCCCCCATAAGAACCAGGGCCTGCGACGATCTGGAAACTTCTGTTAGTTGTCCATAGAACGCCTCATCCACCTCCTCTTTCTGGTCTGGCGGTCTGTAGCAGACACCCACCACAACATCCCCCTTGTTGCATTCTCCCCTAAATTTAACCCACAGACTTTCAACCATCTTGTTTCCACTTTCATAGTGGAGCTCCAAGCAGTCATACAGCTCTTTTACATATAACGCTACTCCTCCCCCCCTTTTTCCCTGCCTGTCCTTCCTGAACAATTTATATCCATCCATGGCAGTGCTCCAGTCATGCAAGTTATCCCACCACGTTTCTGTTATTCCAATTATATCATAGTTCCTTGTCTGTGCCAGTACTACCAATTCTTCCTGCTTGTTTCCCAGGCTCCTCGCATTTGTGTACAGGCACCTAAGATACCGGGCCCATTGCCCTACTTTGCCCTGTCGATTCTCCCTCCTGTCGCATCTTCCTCCTTGCAATTTCTCCCGGTGTCCTCCTTCCCCACTCACCTGAGGTATTATGACTTCATCAGGAAATAAAAAACAATTATTTGAT
>ML685910.1:2779934-2811194 GCA_007922175.1 Pelusios castaneus | reverse complement strand
GGGCCTTGGTCACCTTCCCCCTTCGAACCTAGTTTAAAGCCCTCCTCACCAGGTTAGCCAGTCTGCTTCCAAATACACTCTTCCCCTTCCTGGATAGGTGGAGTCCATCTCTGCCTAGCAGTCCTTCTTCCTGAAACAGCACCCCATGGTCGAGGAAGCCAAAGCCCTCCCGGTAACACCATGTCCGCAGCCAGGCATTCACCTCCAGGATGCATCTGTCTCTGCTCGGGCCCCTACCCTTGACCGGAAGGATCGAGGAGAACACCAGAATCTGGATCTGCATTTCACTGCCCATCCACCTAGAGGACAAGAGTGAGTTCACAGGCTCCAACTGACAGAGGGGCTCCTTTAGTTCAAAAGGCAGCAGCTCAGTGTTTCTGCCCTGCCTGTTTCAGCAACAAAGTTCCCCCACCAGGAGCTGAGAAGTCACTCAGAGCTGGGTGGGACCACCAGAGATTGACCCACAGAGGTCAGAGAGTGATAGTGTGCAGGGGAAAGCCTGACCACGCAGAGTGGCCAAACGGTGGAGCAAACAAAGGACTTTCTTTTCCTACCCCACAACCAGGGTGAGAGTTGAGCTCCACATCTGCCCCTCCGAACCCTAGGTCTGCACTGACCAAGGACAACATCAGTGAGGGGGGTGTGATGAAGGGAGGGGAACATTAAAGAATTCCTGGTTGGTGGAACCTGAGGCAAAATGACCCTGCCCAACATATTCTGGGATGGGTGTATTGCTCATGGTTTTACGCATGTGACTCCTGCTTGTGACGTTTCCCCACATCAATGCCAGGTCACTTTACCCTTTTCTTTAACGTTTCCTTTCTACACTCAGACTCTGTGCTTGCAAGAGGGGCAATGTTGCCTCTTGAGGCACCCAAGGAGTGGCGAGTCATTGTGCCAGGTTACTGGTGGAGGCTCGAGCCAGTTCTATGACTTGCTGTTGAAAAGACCCCCTAGATATTGAACCCAACCCAACTCTGACTGGCAGATCCCGCTCTGGTTGAGCCTGGCATGGTGGGTCAGACCCACGTCTGTGCAACAGAGTTCAAAACTAGTTCCCTGAAGTCCCTTGGCTGTTTGGGGAATTCATCACACCATGACTCAAAGGGGTGAGTTGGCAAGGCCTCTTTAGGTGGCTTTTATCAGGAGTGTTTGTGTTGCATTGGACCCAGGAGACCAGGGCCCCGTGGTGGTTAAGCACTGTACAAACACAGAAGAAAGCCAGGCCCTGCCTCAAATGGTTTATAATCTTTTCCCACCCTCTCCTCTTCTGCATCTGAACTTTAACTGGTAAAGAACAATGTCACTCATTTCAGATCCGCGGTCCCCACTGTCCCACCAATGTCTGCTGGTTACTGCTGCTAAGTGACATCAGAGAGGCCTCAACCCAAGCTTATTGAGCTGATGAACTCTGCATCACTTCAGCCTTCTTCCTCGGCCCCTTCTGCCATTCTTTGTTGTGAGTGCAAAAAACAAGGGTGGACCCAGGGACCTTGCTGACCCCAAAAACGGTTCAGGGCACAGACCCACCATGGGCTGGGCCCAAACTGGGCCAGCCGAGCTGCACCACGCTAGCCCCGGACCAGTTGAGCTGCGTGGGCCCTGAACTGGGCTGGGCAAGCTGCACTGGCCCCAAAACCAGGCTGCCTGAGCTGTGCTGGCCCCGAGCTGGGCCCTGAACCAGGTTGGCCAAGCTGTGCTGGCCTCTGAACCGGGTTGACCAAGCTGTGCTGGCCTGAGCTGGGCCCCAAACCGGGTTGGCCGAGCTGTGCTGGCCCTGAGCTGGGCAGGTCAAGCTGCACCGGCCCTGAGCTCTGCTGGCCCCGAGGTGGGCCCGAAACCACGCAGGCCCTGAGCCAGGTGGGCCCTGGGCTGGAAGTGCCCTGAACCAGGCCCCGAACCAGGGGCATTGCTACCGCCGGGCACATGGGGCACAAGCCCTGGGTGTGCTGAGCAGTGCCCCCAGTCACACTGAGGCCAGCAAGTGGAGGTCATTTTAAATTTCCCACCCTGCTGCATGCCCAGGCATGTAGCCCTGGGCAGAGCAAGGCAGGAAATAAAAACCAGCTCTGTTGGCTGGCTGGCATCTGTGATCCCCTCTCCAGCAAAGGTAAGTGCTTGCGGGGGACCTAGGGAGCTGGGCAGAAGGATAGGGCTGAGGCCCTGGGTGGGAGGAGCTAGGAGGAGTGGTAGAGGGCTGGGCAGGACCCCAGGAGCAGCAGGGGTGGGGCAGAGCAGTGCCAAAGCGGCCTGGCTGGACCATGCTGCTTGCCCAGCTTAGGGCCAGGGCCCAGCTCGGGGCCAGCGCAGCTCGCCCAGCCTGATTCAGGGCAGGGGCATTGCTGACCCCAAAAACCATTCAGGGTATGGGACCACCATGGGCCCGATATGGTGGCAGCTGGTTTTGATGTCCTGCCTTGCTCCACCCAGGGCTACATGCCTGGGCGCGCAGCATGGTGGGAAATTTAAAATGGCCTCCACTTGCTGGCCTCAGTGCAACTCGGGGCACTGCTCAGCACATCTGGGGCCCATGCCCCATGTGACCAGCGTCAGCAATGCCCCTGGGTGGACCCACACTCTGAAGATCAGATCTGAACCCAGACCTCCCCAAAGGGTTTGGATCAGGGAAGGGAGCTGGTTCAACCTGGGACACCAGCGAAGTCCTAGGCATTTTGGGAATGTTGCACACCATCTCCACCAGACCTTGGGGGGTGACTTGAGTGTGCTTGGGGGAGGGAGTCTCAGATGGGGTCATGTGCTCTCCCAGGTGACAGACTGAATCATATTGAAGGGGGCAAAGGAAATGCTTACCAGTGCTCCCTGGCCTAGATACTAGCTCAGCTGCCAACTCTCCTTGGTTTTAGCAGTTAATTATACGTCTCACAGCCCTCTGAGCCCGTGATATGGGAAGACGCAATTATCTCATGGCTGTTATGGTGACCGACGCCATCTTGGCTGACACCCAGGGGATTGAACCGGGCAATTGCAGAGCTAAAAGGTTGAGCTGGTTGCGTTAGAGAGACAGGCTTGCAAATGTGGGCATGGGCCAGTCCCATATCCGCTGTGGAGATTGGGCACCTGTGCTCATTGACCAACTGAGGTGACACATGCTTGCTAACAACGCAAAAGCCTCTTCCTGTAGGCCTGATGGGGCTGGCCATTTTCCAAGTGTGACAAGATGCACTGGGAAGAGATTGGAACTGAGAGAAGGAGAAAGAGGAACCAATGAAAATAAAAGTAGGGAAGGGGAGAAATAGTGACTCCAAAACAAACATTGCCACAAAGAAAGAGTTGTAGCAGAACCCAAACAAACTGAAATCTTTAAAAGGCCAAGACATAGTCAAGATGAAACTGATGGTTACTGACACCCCAGAATTTGGTGACCAGATAAACAATGAGAATTGATGAGTGTCTGTCCCCACCCCTTCCCCCACCTGTCCCAGTGAAGCACTGGAATCATGGGTTACACCTAGGGAGGTGGTGCAATCTCCATCCTTAGTGGCTTTTAAAGCCCAGCTTGACAAAGCCCTGGCTAGGATGATTGAGTTGGGATTGGTTCTGCTCTGAGCAGGAAATTGGACTAGGTGACCTCCTAAACTCCCTACCAACCCATATCGTCTCTTAATAAGCGTGAGCAGTAAAACACTGCACCTTACTTATTATATCAACAGAACTGGATGCAGCACCTGATTTGGGGAAGCCCTGAATACTGTCTCCCCCCATGAATCTCTATGCTAGTGCCCCTGAGATGCAAACCAGGACCACCATAATGCAGCTTTGTGCCACATGAGGCGAAGACCAAAAGCTTCCGAAGGAAAAAGCATCAGAGGCTAGATGGAAAGGAGTGTTGCCAACACTCATGTTTTTTTCCACAGGTCTCATAGTAATTGGTGCTTTTTCTTCCAGCCCCAGTTTCTGGAGTCCTGGGATTACATGAGAATCTCAGCTTTCATTTTTAGTAAGTGAGTGGCTAACCTTCATGGTTGCAGAGACAAAGCTGGAAATGGGGAAAAGTTACCCCAGAAGGCTAGGACACCAGCAGACAAATAAGCTTTTTTTAGCAAATCATGATTTTAAAGCCAATTTCCTGGTTTTGGAGGCCAGACACCTGACATTTGATCACATGGGGTTGGCAATATTGAGAAGAGAAGAAATGGGAAAGCAAAAGGGTGGTGGAGACTGAGGGAAGCAATATCTAATTGCCGCCAGTCTCTAAATGGGCTGGATTTGAATCTCATCACTGATACGTGGCAGCATTTAGAGCAGGAGAGTGTGGTGGTTAGGTGCTCAGCCTACAACTTGAGTTTGAGTCCCTGTACTTCCCTGGAGACATCTGTGTTTCAGCTCTCCATCTGTTCAGTGGGGCTGAAAGCCCTCACCTGCTTGATGGGAACGCGAAGGGGTAAGTAGTGTAGGGCCTGTGAGATGCTTGGATTCTATAGTAACGAGGAAGAGATATGTTCCCTGGTGCAATTTCCTTGGCATGACAGCTGGGCTCTGAGACCAGCCACTATGTACAATGTTTTAAATCAGGGGTTCTCTGTCGGTTACCACCAGCAATGCTATGACACCTATGATAGTGTCTCATTCCAGACACTCTTCACCAGCACTCCCTGATCACCTCATCCCACCCCAAAGTGCCCAACAAGCCTCCCCGTCCTTTCCCCCCCTGCACTGTATGAACCCAGAGCACTCACTGGCCCCTCTTCTACTCCTGGTGAGATCTCTGCCAGGCATCAAGTATGGTCACCGTTCTCTCTGCCCTTCTCCTTGTAGTCCTAGCTAGTGTCCCTCAGCTCCAGCTCCAAACTGTCAGCAGCCCAACTCCCAAAGCTGCCTCTGTTTTTCTCCCCTGAAAACCACAACCTCACATTCTTATTTATTTCTACTCATTTGAGGCTCTTGTCATGCGGGGAGAAGTTCCATGGCCTGGAGAGGGTGGTCGTGGGGTCCCTTCTGGTCTTGGAGGCTATGATGTTGTGCCATTAACCCCACACGACAGGTGGGGAAGCAAGGCACAGCGAGACCAAGTGATAGGCCTGAGGTCACACAGGAAGTCTGTGGCAGAGCTCCGCACTCCATGCCATTGTCAGGGTCACAGCCCACGGTCTTTGAGCTCTGCTTCCCAGCATGCTTTGGTGTTGTTCTGAGTGATGTGGGGTCAGAATGAGCTGTTAATACATGATGGGGCTGTGAGGTCAATAGAGTTACACAGCTACCAAACACCACAGGATCCAAGCACCTCTCAGAGTCATTGAGGGTCCTCACAATAGCCTTTGGAAGTGAGCCAGGATCATATCCCCATTTGACAAGTCTGGAACTGAGGTCAAGAGAGATGAAGGGACTCTGCCAAGGTCACACAGAGTTAGCAAATGGAGCCAGCTTCTCTGAGTCCCTGCCCTGTGCTCTCCCATATGTCCTCTCATATAGTCCAACACCTCCACTCTAGCCCATGGGACATGCGCCTCTCAGGTTTGGCCCATCCACCCCTCCAGCTCTATGTAGGGAGGGGAGGGCAGGCCAAACCGTTTGCCCTCTCCTCCTCTCCAACAGCTCCCAGGGTGGGAAATGCTCCTCTTCAACCAGGACAAGAGGGCTTAGGAATCAAAGTTGTTCAGTCCAGGAACACCAACACTCCCAGGAGGTCTGCCCCCCTTCCTTATCCCCAGCCATTTGTTTGTTTCTTTACATTGCTGGATCCGCACAGCACACAAGCCCCATCAGCATTTTGTGCATCTCAATAGGACAATTACATATTTTTAAAAATGCAGAGAGAAGGATATACCAAATCTGCCTCACGGAAAATGTCATGAAGTGCACACTTCCCTGTCCTGAAAATTTCATGAACTGCACCTTCCCCAATGCTATATCTCAATGAGCCTAATTACTCTTGCTCTTCATTGTCAGTTTTCCTCCCAGCCAGAAGAGCTAGATGCTAGAAACATCACTTGCATTTAAAAGGAAGGTCTGTGCTATCAAAAGTTTCCCAAGCAGCAAACAGAGGCAGGCTCCAGCTAGGAGCTGCCCCATATCAAGAGGAAGAGAATCAGTGCTTTCGGTCATAGAATCATAAAAGATTAGGTAGGTGGAAGGGACCTGAGGAGGTCATCTAGTCCAACTCCCTGCTCAAAGTAGGATCCGCCCCAACTGAATCATCCCAGCCAGGGCTTTGGGTAGCTGAGCCTTAAAAATCAGATTTCTGGACTGTATTTACTCTTAGTTCTTTGGGAACTCCCTTCTTTTCCTCATATGATCTCTGCTGAGAGTGGCCCCCTGGGAAGAGACCTCCCTCCTCATCTGTAAGCTCTTCAATGTGGGGGCTGGCTGTTCTGTGTTTGTACAGCACCTAGCATGGTGGAGAATAATACCAGTTATGGAGCACCTGCATGGATGGTGGCAGCAAGACTTGAATCCAGGATCCAGGTAGTTTCAGCTTCTACTTCCCCAATGTCTAGGCTGCTGCTATGCTAAAGCCCTCAAACTGGCAAGCAAGCCCCAATGATATCTGCACAAAATAGGTCTCTTCTCATGACCAGGTCCCCCAACTTTTTGCCCAAAGAAAAATGGCAGAGACAATTTACCAAGAACCTGCAGACCACCCTGATGAGCAGCAGCTGAAGCAGCCCTCCCTGCCCCTCACCTTCTAGTGGCCTGCTGTGAAGACTATCACTCTCAAGATGCAATGGGTTTAACCACTCAGATGGGGACAGACCAGTGCATGTTGGGGGCTATAATCTGCATTAGCCATGCCTACTTATTAAAGGGAGGACATGGCCAGGCTGCACCGTAGAACTCAGAGGCCACCCTCTGCCATGCCAACCTTCCACCCGAGCAGGGACAGAAGAGTTTGTCTGTGCCAAGGGGAAGTTTCATCTCTTAATGAATTATTGGAGACGTTCTGCTCAGTGTGCCCTCCAGCATCAGCCTCCTCCTTGGATGGAACGCTGAACTCTCCCTGACCCTCCCTGAGAGGAGAAACAGAAAACCAAGAAACAGCAGCTCTAAAAATAAACCAGCCAGGACCTGGAATGGGATTGGAACAGAACAGAAGAACACCCTACCATCGTCTTATGCTTCAGCTGGTAGCAAATGAAGGAGTCACTGCCACAAAAGGGGGAGGAGTGGGAGAAGGGGAAGAGGTCACACCTTGTCCCCCACCCACAAGGAATTAGCCATGAGCTACTGGAACTAGTGAGGTTGATCCATCTGACAAGGTAGGCGGGTCTCAGGCACTCATTAGCACATGACAACATGGACCATTTAGGTGCAGACCTGAGGCTCATAGGAGTCTTTAATTCCCTGATTCAGCATAGCATGTAAGCACATGCTTCAAAAATTAAGCACATCCTTAGGTGCTTTGCTGAAGGGTTCACTGCAGAGAGGAATGCCTCAAATCTATGTCTTTTAGCTAGTAACTCTCCAGAGCAGAGATTGGCTGTGTTTGTACAGCACCTGCACCATGGGTCCCAACTGCTACTCTCACACTGGCAGCAATCATTATAAATGCTGCCTAATGATCCTTGTTGGTGGACGAGTGGAACAAGATGCCTTTAGAGGGAGTAGGGTCCGGCCCTCCTTCCTTGGATCAGCTCCCCCAGGGAGTGGAGGAATACTGGGAGAGAAAATGGGACTTACGAGTCACCCCCACCCCACTTGAGCCAAATTCAAATCAAAGGTCACACTATAAATTGTCCTGTCTTCATTATTTCCCTCATCTCATTGCAGGAAACTGGCAGCCAAGGACTGACCGGTCCCCAAAGTGGCTCTCGGACCAAGAGAGCTGCATAGTTAGGCTCTGTATAGAGTCTCCTGTATCAGTGGAATTGCACCTGCATTTGAGATCTCAGCCTGACCCCCTACTCCAGACACTGCGTCTCAGCATTGGAAAGCTCAAGCACCTGGTGTGGGGTTAAGCTGCTGTCTCCATGGCTGCTCTGCATCAGTAATGAAGAAGCCTCTCTGTACAGGGTTGTGAAGGGCAGAACTTCCCTGAAGAGTGAAATTGTGAAGGCTAAAATCTCTGTGACGGTAGCGATGCCGCCTGGGGCACTGAGTTAACTCAGCAAGCTGGGCCCTGGTCCATAGCTTGAGAGGAAGCATCCAGGCTGCTGGAAGAGCTAGCGTTGGAGTGGATGGCACTTTTTCTTCTCCAAGACCTTGTCTACACAGGCAGCTGCGTGTAGGGTGCTACACACACCACAGTGGAAAGCGGCCTGAAGGGTTCTGGAGGTGGGGGTGAGCGGGGAGGCAGTTGAGAATGAATCCAGCAGGGGGGAGCTGGCAGAGTCTTTCCCCATTGATCTTCCCTAGTCCTAGAACTTTGCACAGCTGCCAGAGCCTTTCACTGCAACAGGGAGCAGGACACTCTGTGGGCTCATTTCCTGAGGTTCATGTGTGTCTTTACTCAGCAAAGCCAAGCCTCACCATCTACACTGCAATGGGCTTAAATTACAGCAACGGAGGATTAGGTTGGACATTAGGAAAAAATCCCTAACTGTTAGGGTGATTTACCACTGGAATAAGTTGCCTAGGCAGGTTGTGGAATCGTTATCATTGGAAGTTTTTAAGAGCAGGTTAGACAAACACCTGCCAGGGATGGCTTACGAGGGTACTTGGTCCTGCCATGAGTGCAGGGGACTGGACTTGATGACCTCTCATGGTCTCTTCCAGTTTCTATGATGCTATACCCATGCTGCGGGGGTGCCGCTGGCTACTCGCCATGCTGATGCAAGCTTTGTGCAGCATAGACAGAAGCTCAGAACCGGACTTTAGCCAACACCTGCATGCGGTGCACCTTAGTATGAATAGTTTGGCTACAGCAAAATGCTGGGGTAGGCATAGGTGGCACATTAGCCTATGTTTTGGTCCTGTGATTCCTGCATGACTGTCAGTATATTTCACCTTCCCTAGCAAGCCACCTCTGAGTCATAGCAAGGCAGGAAACAGCAGCCAGTAATTGCTGTAAAATTAGCACAGCAAAGGGAGGGGGGGATGCTGAGCTGCACACTGATTCCAGATTGGCTTTGTAGGTTTCATGGAACATCACAACAGCTACTTCATTTATCTGGGAAAGGGTCCCTCTGCCTGTTATTTTATGGGGAGCCACCATCTCCATTCTCAGACAGAATACAGCTGAGATGCTAGGCTGGGCTGTTCAGGAGAGTGAGGGATGTGAGCACCTAACCCCCTTGGCTGTTTGGAAAAACTCAGCCTGACGGCCCATTTCCCAGGCCCATGCCACACTTTACAAACCAACAAAGAAACCCAGCCCCCTTCCCTAGCTGTGAAAGCAGAGACAATTATTCAGGGGAAGCGACAAGGGGCTTAAATTATGCATGGAGCTATTTGCATTGAAGTGCACCGTTTAGAAAAAGTCATTACAGATGCTCCTACAATCCTGCGGCTGGCTGCACGCACAGTATAGCTGCCGCACTCAGAGACAGATCTGTGTCACTTCCCTTATCTTCAGTAATGGAAGTGTTGGCTGGCACGTCTCCCGAGACTTCCCCCCCAAGAGGTCTCCCTCAAGCAATATCATGGTTGGGTGCTGCACTCTCTCACTCCATGATTTTTCACAAGCTGTCCCTAGTCTCCTCCTCCCTATAAGGAAACTTACAGAAAGGGGCCTCAGCTACCCTAAGGCTGGCTGGCTTGTAGCAGAGTGGAATAGATTTAACCCTTCCTTAGCAAGGCTCAGGGGACTGGAACCAAAACTGGCTTGGGGAAACTATGGAAGACAGCTGTGTGTTCTATGCGCCCTCTACTGGCTGGGGTACATGGAGGACAGTAGCCTACTACTGCCACTGGCTAATGGAGTCTGTTCTTCAGCGCCAGTGCTAGAGAGCCTTGTTGCTAAAGAGCTGCGGATCAAACCATGCTGATGCCTTGCAGGGGTTATAGATGCTTTTGGAGAGGGGCTCAGACTAAGGGAAACAGTCTGTCTATCATCTCTGGGTCAGCAGTTGGACTCCTGCCTAGGTCTGTTGTGACAACATCTGATGGCTGGAATAACCTGTGCATTCTCCAGCCACTTAATTATGTCCATATCAAAGACAGCTCCCCCCACACTTGAGAATGATTGAAACCAGTTGTGCGTGAAGCAATAGTAATTAAGACTCTGAGGGTGCCCAAAGGGGTTTGTGGGATTCAATATTGCAGCAGTAGGGCAGATTAAATAGATTTACTTTGAGTATCACAGCTTGTTTTAGGTACAATAGGTCTCCCACCTTGTAATCTGGGGACACCAAATGTAGGAAGAGGTGAAACATCCTAGATCATTAGAAGAAACCAGGCAAATGCTCGTTTCCCCCAGTATGGGCAACCACATTTCCAATCTGAACTGAGACCTTTGCACTTTGATCTAGGAAACAAATGAATTGCCAGACTGAATCAGAACATTGTCAAGGTAGCCCATGACCCTCTCACTGATAAAGGCCTGCAGCAGATGGGTCAGATGACACTGCAAGAAACCCTTACAGGAGATATAGAGTAACCTGCCCATGGAAAAAAGTTTCTTCCCACTCTCTGAATTAGGGATGGATCCTGCCCTGAAGCAGGAGGGTTTTATAGTTATTCTCCTGAAGGTTTGTTTTTAAAAAAGTCTTTTCTAGGGTAACTCTGGATGTTTATTATCCACATAAACATCCAGTCTTTTTTTAAAAATAACTCCTGCCAAATGCCTCAGTGATGTCTTGTGGTGATGCGTTCCAGAGATCAGTTGCAAAAAAAGTCTTTCCTTCCATCTGCTTTAAATGTGCAGCTTTTCAGTTTCTTCTTGTTCTTGTATCGGGAGACAGAGCGAACAGAAAGGCGCTCGTGACAAGACTGTTACATGGGTCAAGTTTGCTTAATAGTAAATGTTCAACATTTCAGTTGAATTTCCTTACTTAGGGCAGCTTTCAGCTTGTGATTTATGGTGTTTTCCGGGGGAGATGAGACAAGCCAGATAACCTCACAGCTTCATCCAACTTGGGCGAGCTGTGAGTGGACTATAAACTTGGCTGTAAAGTCAAGACTGACAAAGGTATTTAGGCACTAAGCTCACTCTAGAGTTAGGCACCTTTGATGATCTGGGCCTAAGTGACTTGTTCTACTGTTTCATGGTTTTATCTGGTCTAATTTGAAATAGGATCAGATCTGCCTCACTAAAACCCTGATTCCACAAGCTATTTCTATTAATCTAAGCACATGCTTAAATCCCATCAACTTCAAGGAGACCAAGGTGTTTGCTTAAAGTTAAGCACATGCTTACATGCTTTGATGAACCGGGGTCTTTGACTGTAAGCTTTTTCAGGAAGGGACCATTTATTCATTTTGTGGCACTGGCACCCCCATCTCAGTTCTCCTCAATCTGCTACTGCAATACAGGTTAATAAACACAACTGATCCAAGTGTGGACTCTCCATCCCATCAGAAATGCCAGTATTCTGATGGTTTCATTTCACTTCAAAATATTTCATTCCAGTGTTTTGACCCCAAAATGACACAAACTTTCATCTCTGGCACCTTCAGGGAGCTGTAGCTCTGGTCCTTCATGCACCCGATCTCCTCTCTGGGCCCAGCTTCCTGGCTGGATTACATCCCACCATGGTGCGTCCTGTGCTCTGCAGGTCTGGCTCCCTCACACTCACCCCTCCTCTACTATGGGCCTTGTTTCCCAAATGGACTCTACAGCTTCTGTCACAGCACATCATTGGCAGTTATTTCAACATAAGCCAATTTTCTGATGGGAAAGTGCTCCTTTCAATCTGTTTTAATCCTAAGGAAAAAAAGAACTCTCTAAGTCTTGTGCTTTTGTCGGATCACCATCTTTCCACCTCTGCCTAAATAACCTATTACTCAGGTGAGTTTTCCCTTGGGATTTCTTGAGGTTTATCCCTGTTTCAAGAACCATATAATGAGGCACAGGGTGTTCTTGGTTTTGCAGCACTGCTGAGTTAGCGTTAGCTGTTAATCACCTCACATTGCTGCCCTCCTTAAGATTTCTCTTTCGTGGCAATGGGGATCTCATTTTGAGGACTACTTTCAACAGGAGATCAACAAAGACTGTCCCAATGTTGCAGAGAGAGTAGCAAATATGACAGACCACCAGGTTGGCTTAACGCAGAAATCTTCAGTGATCTTAAACACAAAAAGAAAGCTTACGAGAGGTGGAAGCTTGGTCCGATGATGGGCGGGAGGATAAAAATACTGTTTGAGCATGCAGGGATGAAGTCAAGAAGGCCAAAGCACAACTGGAGATGCAGCTAGCAAGGGAAGTGAAGGGTAACAAGAAGGGTAACAAGTTTGCAGGTGATATTAAGGTGGAAGCAGTGGTAGATACAGCAGAGGGCAAGGATAGGCTAGAGAGTGACCTTGACAAATTGGAGGATTGGGGCAAAAGAAAATCAATGAGGTTAAAAAAGGACAAGTGCAAAGTCCTGCAGTTAGGATGGAAGAATCCCATGCACTGCTACAGATTAGGGACAGATGGATAGGCAGCAGTTCTGCAGAAAAAACCTTGGGGTTACAGTGGACAAGAAGCTGGATACAAGTCAACAGTGTGCTCTTGTTGCTAACGGTTTTTTTGGCTGCATTAGTAGGAGCATTGCCAGCAGATTTAGGGAAGTGATTATTCCTCTCTATTCGGCACTGATGAGGCCTCATTTGTAGTATTTTGTACCCCTCACTACAGGAAGGATGTGAACAAATAGAAGAGTCCAGTGGAGGGAAATGAAAATGATGAGGGGGCTGGAGTACATGACTTATGAGGAGAAGTTGAGGGAACCAGTCTAGTTTAGTCTACAGAAGAGAAGGAGAGGGGATTTGATAATGGCCTTTAATTACCTGAAGGGGAGCTCCAGGGAGAATGGAGCTAGGCTGTTCTCACTGGTGGCAGGTGACAGAACTAGGAACAACGGTCTCAAGTCCCAGTGGGGGCGGTCTAGGTTGGATATTAGGAAAAACTTTTTCCCTAGGAGGGTGGTGAAGTGCTGGAATGGGTTACCTAGGGAGGTGGTGGAATCTCTATCCTTAGAAAGTGATAAGTGAAAGCTTACAGGATAAATAAATTTTTTAGTCTTTAAAAGTGCCACAGGACTCCTTTTTTGTTTTTCTATCCATAGAGGTCTTTAAGGTCTGCTTGACGAAGCCCTGGCTGGAATGGTTTAGTTGGGGTTGGTCCTGCTTTGAACAGTGGTGAAACTAGATACTTCCTGGGGTCCCTGCCAACCCTCATCTCCTAAGATTCGTGGTTCTATTAAGACGTACATGCTAGCAAAGGCTCTCCCATGCACTCCTCTGTCACTGTGAATTAATTCTCACTCGTGTAAGGAAATGCACACACCCGAATAATTGCCAAGGAAACAAAGCCCAGGGAAAAGCTTGGCTCCCTGTCAAAACCAGAGCAGTGTTATCAGTGCCAGGAGAGCTGACTCGAACTCTTCTGCAGGAAGTTACTGGAGACAAGGAGACATTAATTCGATGGCTTTGATTTGGCTTTGCATGGAAGAAAATCAACAAATGCAGCTGAGTCGCAAAGTCCATGCAGACGTGCAGTATTTTAGGTCCCTGGTTCAATCGTTGCCCCAGACAACAGATTTCACAGCAACCTCCCTCTTGACCCCATGTTATCTACCTGGCAGGGAGGATAGCCTGGATTCTTTTTTACCTTGGGAAAGCTACCTGACTGTCTTGCTTCCGTGCCGTCCTGCCAGCATCTTCTTCAGTAGGACTCTAAAACCTTCTGTAGCTGGGTAACCCAGTGGCATCTCCCCAGCCCTAGGGGCTGCGTCTACATTGGTAAATTAAGTCGACTTAAGGTTGGCTTAAGTCGACTTAATTTGCCCTGCGTCTACACTACACTTTGCTTAAGTCGACTTAAGCAGCTTGCTTAAGTCAACTTAAGGAAAATAAAGTCGACTTAATGAAAATTAAGTTGACTTTATTAAACCACCTTTCTACTCGACCTAAGGCTTAATTCGACTTTTTAAAGTTGAATTAAGCCAGCGTAGCCCTGGGGTAGCCCTAAATCTGTGTAAATACCTGAGAGAGGCAGGTGTGTAAAACCATTGTGTCCTTAATGTTTAGGAATTTTCCAGGTGTAATGGTCACAGGGAGTAAACTGATGAGCCATTAAGGACATAAGGAATACAACCATTGTGTCCTTAATGGCTCATCGGTTTACTCCCTGGGACCATTGTACCTGGAAAATTCCTAAGCATTAAGGACACAATGGTTTTACACACCCGCCTCTCTCAGGTATTTACACAGATTCATACAAGTTAAAGTACAGATAGAACACCAAATTCCTAACTAAACTAACTTCTAATTGAAATAGAATTCCTAGACATAAACTATATAATCATTCCCAGCAAATTACTACCTTTCTATTGATACCAAACATGACATAGCTCCCATGGATTATAGCATTTAGGATATATGGATAGGAAATAATATCATAAATGCTTCCCTAAATCCAGACTGCGTGACACCCTGCCCACATGCCCTGCCAGGGTCCCTGTCCCCCTTTGCCCCATTGCACACAAGGGGTGCCCCCCTGCCACCGTGGACCTGCCCAAGGTCTCCCTAGCCCCACAAAGTTGACCTAGAGCATCCAATGTGGATGCTCTAGGTCAACTTTGTAAGTTCCCCTTTAAGTCAACTTTAATTTTAAGTGTAGACACACTAAGTCGATTTAACTAAGTCGACTTTAAGTCGACATAGTTAAGTTGACTTAGTTAAAGTCGACTTAAATTAACAAGTGTAGACATAGCCAGGGAGATCACTAAGGTGACTTTTCCCTCCAGCTAAGCCTCCAGTTCTACAGCTCCAAACAGCACCACATAGGTGCCTGGTGGGCCTGGATGACCTGACCACCCCAAAAAGACACAGGACACAGTAGGATTTAGCAGAGGACTGTAGCTGTATTCAGTTTATCATCAGCCACACACAGAGCCCATTTCCCCATACATTTTCTTATCTCTTAGGCAAGTCACTATCCAAAGAAGGCAGCCCTCAGCCAACGTCCCCCCAAACTCAGTACCCTTCTTCATCCAGTGATCATCTTTCCTGCGACCTCTTGCTGGAGCTATTTTCCTTTTAACACCCCTTTCAGTTCTGCACAGCTGCAATGAGCTTGGTCTGGGTTATATAGACCCTAGGCCCCACCCACTCCCAGCAGCCTGTGAGAGGAATGGTTCACTGAAGCTAGTTGTCTGGTTTTTTTTTTATTTCTCCTGCCCTAGGCTGGGTACCCTCCGGCTGCTGCTTCTGAATCATTAAAACACCTGGGAGCGGAAATACCCTGGAATGTAAATTCCCATTCTTGGGTATCAACCCAGGGAGTTTTAAAGGACCAGTTACAGAGGGGATAAGACTAAAAGCAAGGGTGAAGTCCCCCCACTCTCCTGGCCAGCACTCCCACAACCAGCAGCAGCAAGCTGGAGAGGAGAGAGAACTCCTAGAATATGTGTCAGAGAGTAGAAAGCCCTTAAGTTTCTTTCTTAGAATTGACATTGGCATAGCCCCACCCATGCAGAAGGCCTCATTCTATTAGGTGCAGCACAGACATATAACAAGGGACAGTCCTGCTGCAAAGAGCTTACGGTCTAAATCAACAAGACAGAGAGGGAGAAAGGATCCCCTTGTGGAGCCAGGAACAGAGTAGGGCTCTAGCCACTGACCCATGCTGCTCCAAAGGGCAGCGCCTTCCCAAGGGCAGGGCTGGGAGGTCTGTGGGTGGGAATTAGCATGCACACAGGTTGGAAAGCCAAAGGCTCTGTGCATGGGAGCTGCAGGCTGCTCACCCAGGTTTGGGGTGCAGAAAGATCATATCCTGGGGGTTTCTTTACCAGAACTGAACCTAGTCCTTTTTCACCCCAGTCAAGTCTGCTGTTTCCTGGAGTTGCGCTTCCTCTCCAGCACAGAATCCAGACAAGTCTTTGGGAAACAGAAGCAGAAAAAAAAATCCTGTCGCTTGCAGATAAACTCCCCCCTGCCGTCCCTGTCCCCTTTCCTTCTGCCCACACAAAGCAAGGCTGAGGGGTAGAGAGTGGGGGGCAAAGGCATCAAAGAGCAAAAGACTCGGAAATGTGGTTCTGATCAGCAGAGCCTAGCAGAGCCCGCTGAGTCTCACCAGTCAGCACAGGGAATGCAGGCAAAGCCGCTGTGTGTCTTTGTACAGCAGAGGAAATTGAAAGTTCCATGTGGAAAGGGCTCAGCACTGGAGGGGAGCAAAGAGATGCTTTATGTGCCGTTTGTTTATTTCTCAATCCCTGCCATCTCTCAGCACGTACCTTTTACATGGTGAGACGACAGCTCCAGCCAGGCAAAGTCAGGTGTACCAGGCCCTGGGCCTCTTCTCACTGGGGACGTCTTGAATCATTTCTCTGATCCAGCCACTGATATGTGTCCCCAGGGCAGGAAGAGACAAAATGCCAGCGCTGTCTTTAAAAGCTTCTGTTTTATAACAACAAAAATTGGTGCAGTGAAGAAAAAATAAAAGTAGTTGAGAAATAATAGGCCTGGAGAGACAGTGCAGTTCCCTGCCACCAGGGGACCCTCAGTGCAGGGGCAGTGCAGCTCCCTGCCACTAGGGGGCGTCAAGATGTCAGCAATTCAGTTACCTGCCACCATGGACGCTGGGTTGCCCAGAGTGCAGAGGCAGTGCCGTTAACTGCCACTGGGGGAGCGACGAGACCAACAGTGCAAAAGAAAGAAATCCCCAGTGAGAGTGGTGTCTCCAGCAGCACAGGGCCAGGCCTGTATCTCTCTTTGGGCTCATCCATCATGGTAGCACATCAGAACCCTTGATCTATGGGAGCGCCGGGGATAGACCACCACCAGTGTCACATGAGGGAGAGCATGGGACAGAGGACGTGTGCCCCTCCCCATCTGACTCTGCTGCCGGGTAATAAACCACAAGCTCCTGGGTTCTTGATCCGGATTCCCTCTGCTGTCAACTCTGAAGTAGAGTCACTTCCTCTGGCTGTCCATGGATCAGCGAGTTTGCCAGCCCACCATTCCCATGGCACCTTCCTCGAGGGGTGAAGGATGCTATGGGGCATTGCAGAGGGAAGAGGCAGGATAGTGGTGGGAAGGAAGGGAGGGGTATAACTAGAGAACTCCTTACAAACTGTTGATTCCTTCAGACTCCTGCAACCCACAAGCCAATCTATTCACGCCTGCAGCTAGAGATCACGCCAGATTCCGCTGGTCATTGACCCCTCCCAGGCCAATGCTCACTGGGATGGTGCCAGACAGGGTTTGTGCCCAGTCCTGCTGGCTGAAGAAGGGGCGAATCTGAGCCTGACTTTGCCAAAGGGTAGGGCTAGGAGCCCCCTGTTTGGAGAACAGGATATGCCAGGGAATGTATTAGTAGTGCATAGGATTGGGACAGTATCCCTTTAAATAGTCTGGGAGCCCTCTCCAGGGTCTGCCTGTCTTCTCTGCAAGTCATAGATGCAAGACAAACTACACCCAACTCCAGATCCTCAGAGAAAATCAACAAAAGAAAAAAAAATGTTTGTGAAAATGTTTTGGCTGAATTTTAAAGGTTTTTATAGCAAACCAACTTGGGGTGATTTGACCAGCCACACTCATGGTTTTTATTTCACTTGGCAGTTTTGAAACCTGACCATCTTTTGTTTTTTTGATTAAAACCCTCAAAACGTTAACCCAAAAAGGGATGTTTTTCAGAAAAAAGAAAAAGAGAAAAAAAGTATTCTGCCAGCTCTAGTGTTAAGACTAAAAATGGCTCTGCCCTAAAAAGTCACCCAAGGCCAGATCCCTGCAGGGGAATATTACGAGATCTGTCTTTCCAGGCAGTAACTTTTAGCCCAGTTACAAGAAAATCTTTTCTATTCCAGACTACCAGGACAATCCTAACAGATCCAGACCTTGGGTGTATCCAGGCCAGTATCCTATCTCCAGTGGTCACAGTCCCAGATGCCTCCATCATCGCCTGACACCTCAGCCACATAAGGCACTGAAAAAAAAATTAAAGAGAAATTTTAAGAGTTAGTTTGTGAAGAATTCCCTCCACCTGCTTTTCCAGTTTGCATCCCCCTCCCTTCATAACAACCCCGCACCCATGTTATAATCGCAACACAGAGACACATGCTCTGCTCTGGCACAGGCATTCAAAAATAAATGTCCCCTGTTTTTACAGTTGTTCCTGTCTTTCATTTACCATTTTAAAAAATATATTTATTAGAAATAAGGCAGCAGTTCAAAGCTCGGGGTTTGACTGAATTAGGTTACTCAGCTCACTCCTTTGAAAAGCCGACAGCTGATGAAATATTTATTCCATTTCCTGTATTCTCAGTCTTTTTATTCCCCCCACCCCCCAACATTTCAGAAATGGCAATCTAGCAAAGACATGAGGTTTTTTTTTTCTTTTTAAAGAGTCATGAAAGAGGGGAACAGGAGAAATATTCCCTCCTACATTTGATCTGGTGTATTTTACTAATTAGAATCTGAAGGCCAGATCCTCTGCTTTGCATTGCATTGCTCTGAATCATTGACTTCAGGACAGTCCCACCTATTTACCCCAGATGGGAATATGCTCCATTGACTCAAGCACAGTGACACCAGTTTACACCACCTGAGTATCTGCCCCTTTGACTTCATTGGAGCACACTCATTCACAGCAGTTGAAGAACTGGCCCAGCATACATTTGCAGAGAGCTGATGGCCCAAAAGGTTGTGCTGATTGGACACACGGAACATCAGCAAAATGCAGCCTCCCCTAGAGTGGAGCAAGGCAGCTGAGTGGCACAAAGCAAACAATATTAGGAAAGGGAGTTGGTGTCGGCACTGGACACCAGACTGAAAAGTGATGTGGGACGTTTGGGACCATACTGTGTCCAGGAGAAAGCCATGTGGTGCTATCCATGGCCCTGCCCCCCATGCCATACTCTGGCCAGCGTTGCTGGTCACCACGAAGAACACCCTTCTCCTGCGGTCATGCAGTAGTTGATGTGCTCCCCTGATACACCTGGAGGTTCATGAGACTCCTGGCTCTCTGAGGCCCCTGTGTCTGCCTTTGCTCCCTAGGATGGGATGGCTCCATATTTTCAACAAGACAGGGCCATGTCTAAGCCACTCGAGGGCTCTTATTGCCCACAGGGGGCAGCCAGGTCCTCGTCAGCAATACCTGCACACCCAGAAGCAACTGGGGACTCTGCCCTGCCTGGGATGGATGGAGGGTGGAGCTGACCCTGCTGTGATCGGAGCCTGAGGATCCAGATAGCCTGGTTCCTGCTAGCCTGGCGCACTCAGCCATTCTGCCCCACTCCCTCCTTGCCCGCCTGTTCCCATCCCAAGCTGCACCGTCTCATGCTTCAAAGCTCCCCTGAAACCAGTCCCTTCAGAAAATGCCATAATTCCTTCAGGGTGAAGTCATGGCCACCACCTCTCCATTCCCCAAGGTCCCCACGGGCCTTCTGTCTGATCGCTCTGGTCAGGAGCTCTTCCTGGCCTGGGCTGTGATTGCTGCAATGTCTTGTCCAGTGTGGTCCTTGACCTGTGACAGCAACCCCAGACCCGCTGCACCCCACGGCCTGACACCATGTCACACAAAAGACAAAATGCAGGCTCATTTCTCCTCTCCCAGACAGCAGCACCAGCAGGGGTCATTGGGGAAGTGTCCATGGGCGTGCCTGGCTGTACGTGTGGAAGCCAGGCCTGCTTGGTGCAGTACTCTGTCCCCTTCCAGTGGCACCTTGCCCAGCTACAGAGTGATGAGTCTGCTATAGCCGTGGCTAGAGGCAGATGGCTGTTAGCTCCTACACTAAAGTTCTGAAGTCCAACGGTTCCATCCCCTCAGTCAACCACCAGAGTCTATCAGCTTTACAAGTAAATCGGAGAATGGCCTGGCTGCCAGTATAAACAGACTCCTTGATTGAGTACAGTTCCAAAAGCCCAAGGGTCATCTCACCAATGACCCCTGCTGGGCCATGGCAACTGTGCTCGCTTTGGGCCTACGTGGCAGTAGCATGATGGTGTGTACAGCTTTGAGGAATGTCAGGGCTGCTTGCAGATGGGGAGCAGCCTGCGCATTTGGGGCAGCACTGAGGTGTGTTGGCTGTACAGGGGAGCAGAGTGTACCTCTCATATCCTCTGCTGCAAGGACATGCCAAAGGCTCCAGCAGATGTCTGTGTGGCCTGCTGGTGACTGTGCGTAAGAGGTTCCCCTCCATGCCCATCCATGGAGGAGATGCTCCTCTTTCAGCTCTGGAGGTCCCTGGCGTGTCGGCCAAGATGGCAGCCAGAACCCGTGGGGAAGTGGGGGGCCTGGCCCTGCTCTCTTATGTCCACACTGGAGCCTTAGGTTGACTTAAGGAAGGTTAAGTCGACCTACAGACTCCTGCATCCACACCGGGCTTTTTATTAAGTCAACTTAAATGCTTCCTTAAGTCAACTTAATAACATCACCTCTTAAGGTCGAGCTAAGGCTTAAAAGTTGACCTTATTAAGTCGACTTAGGCCAGTGTAGATGGGGGATAGCCCTTAAGTCAACCTAATTGGCCTCCAGGCCCCCTCGCAGAGTTCCTGGCCACTCCTCCGTCGACCTAGCACCTCCCAGTGTGGACGCAGGGCTGTGGAGTCTCTAAGTTGACTTAAAGTCAACGTTGGTTAAGTCGACTTAGAGCCTCCAGTGTAGACGTACCCTTAGGTTAGAGAGCACCACTAGGCATGCTAGCCAGGTCGAAGGGCTAGCCCTGTATTTTTCATTGCCCCTGAGCTGGTGTGGGTGTCTGGAAGAGACTCCCTGCACCATCTGGTGCACCAGCAGAGTCAAGACTCGCCTAACTGCTCCAGTCACTGGGAGCATCTTGGGCCTCCTTCTCAAGTATGTTTCCCAGCTGGCCTCATCCCCTCCTGCCTCGCTCTGCAGTCCCCAAGGCTATTCCTTCTTTGGCCCATCCCCACCAGGCGGAGGTGGCCATAACTTTGGTTAAAGCTGGGCTGAACAAGCTGCTGAAATACACCCCACCCCCACCCGCAACTTTCTGCTAGAGTTTCATTTGAAGATCTTAAGTCCAGTCATGGTAGGGAAGGGCTTGATTCTCCATTGCCCTGCAGTGTGTGGTTTATAATGGTCCTACTCCAGAGTCAGGTGAGGAGGTCTCTAACACCTAGGTGCTTTCTCTGCCTCCCAAAGGTGAAATAAAAAGTGTATTTGTCCTCCATTGGGCTGGGATTCTGGCAGCCAAAATATGCCCTGGGCCAAACCTCAAAAGTCCACACCCAGCTTCCTTAGCCGAGGTGTTTTCAGCTTGCAGTCCTCCAAGGGTGAGGCCCAGCACATGCATTTAATTGCCCTAGCAGATGGCCCTTCTCTGGTCCTGGCTGCTCCTCATCAAGACTCACCTGGTCTTTCCAGGGCAACTGGCTCCTCTGGTTCCTGACCAGCTGATTCCCAGATGGCAGCACTCCCTGCTGCTCAGTAGATTTCCTAAAGAACACAAGAAAGGGAATCAAAGAGAAACACGCTGCAGCATATACAGAAATGAAGCAGAGGGAAGAAAGTAAAAACCCAAGACAGGATGATCCTTCATACTCCATTGATATCCCCTTCGTTCACCTGATCATACCACATACATCTAATGAGCTTTACAGACTACAGGACTCCCCTACCATTTACACCCCCAATGCCCAACCCTCCCCCAACATCACACAGAAATTTGTTCTCCAACATGATCCTTCCCTCACCGCAATTGGGTCTAGACAGTTCACTTACGGGTCTGAGTCACTGCTAGGTCATTTACAGATATAGCCCACACCAGATGTCATTTACACCTGTGCATAGTGGTGCAAATTGTTGCCATTTTACTTTAGTAGCACTTTACATCCATATTTCCCAGGCATAGAAGGCCACAGAGGATACAGAGCAATGGGGAAACTGCCCTAAAATGCCGAATTTTTTATTTTTAAATGCTGTAAAAGTGGAGAATTTATTGTGGATACTGATCATTCCTCTAAAGTGCCAAATCAATCACAATCCATGCCAAACGATTAGAGCTGCCATGCATTGCCAGCCATATCTTCAGCAAACATGCTGAATCAGTGCATCACCCAGACAGTATACAACCTGTTGTAACGCTATTTACACATGAAACCGGGCAGTGGTAGGAAAGCAGGTGGGCTGGCGGCAGTCGATCTTCGCTGACTGCGTGAACCCCCTTTTTCTTGTGAGGCCGCTTCGTGAACATGCTGACCCGTTAGCCTGAGCTGGGAAGGTGGAGTGGATGAGCACCAGAGAGCAGAGCACTTCCCTAGATCAGTGCCGCCCTGCCCAGAATCCAGAGCTTTTCTCGCGAGTAAGACCAGTTAGTCTGTCTCTGGGGTGTGAAGAGAAGCTGCCACCTACCCCGACTCCACCCTTGGTCAGGAATGCATAAGGGCCCTCTATATATCAGTGGAAGCAGGGGCTTATGTGCTGGTCATACGTTGGAGGTGGCAGCCCTGATGCTGAACTTGGACCAATTTCAATCAGAAGTACTGAAGACAATGTGGCTTCCTTGCTCTGTATGTAGGGCACAAAGGGAGCATAAATTTACCCCTTCCAATCTGGCAGCAGAGGCTGGAAAGGTGGGGCAACACATGACCAGAGCATGCTGTGATCCAGCAATCCCCACCAGCACGACGGCCCCAAAGGCCTGTCACAAGCCAGAGCTGTTCAAGCTTCACCCAGTTCCCCATTCCCCTTCTCCAAACACAGCTGTGGGGCAAGGTTACAGTGGTGAGAGACTGAACCAGACCCCAGTGCAGGAATACTTCGATGGGGCCACAGAAGGGGGTGGTGGATGGGGTCTGTATGATTAGATAGATAGATAGATAGATAGATAGATAGATAGATAGATAGATAGATAGATAGAGCAACAGCACTTCCCAGCCAGGCCAGCATGATGAGAAGACAGTTGGGTCAGGAGACGCTGTCCAACCCTGCAAGGTGGGGCCCAGAGCTGCCCACTCTTGTGGGTCCCCCCCAGAGGTGGCGCCCTGCCTGAGGGTGGGGCAGTGTGCCCCATCAGTGCGGGGGGGCAGGGTCTGGGGCCTGCAGCCTGGCCAGGGTTGGGGGGCAGAGGCAGGGGCTCTGGGGCTGAGTGGGCTCTGATGGTGCTTTGTGGGGAGCACATAACAGCGAGTGCAGGGCTGGCCAGAATCAGGACCACCAGGGTCAGGTTATTGTGGGACTGTGGGGCCCCCTTTTAGCCCAGGGCTGGGGCTTAAGCCCTTAAAGCCCTTGAGTAATCCAGCCCTGCTCCTCAGAGGACCACATTTCGCACACCCAGCCACATGGCCATCACTTGTGAGCAGCTAACCGTCCTTCAGCCGTCCTTCCCCTGAGCATTGCCGAGGCATCAGTCCTCCATCGCCCAGCCTCAATAATGCTCATTGCTGTCACAGCTGATGCGATGGAGCTGGGCTGAGCCTTCATTTTCGCATACATTACTGCTGCTCCCTCTGTATCTCGCTGCCCACAGGCTCCAGCTCATTTTGGATTCTGCTGCAGTGGAACAGTGTTTACCAAGGCAGCTCTCGCTCGCTTGCTCGCACACGCTGTGACGGAGCCTCACAGGAATCGCGCTCAGGTCCCTTCTTCTCCTTGGGGATCAGGACTCTGCCACAGTGGAGGCTGCCCCAATCTGCCGGGTCTCACACATGTAGCCAGATCCCAGATTCAGCCTTGGAGAGTCTGATCCCTGCTCTGCCTGGAATTCCTCTTGCTGGAGCCCGTGATGGATTCTCACAGGACTCGTGTGCTCTGGATTCCTCTTGGCACAGCCGGACAAAGTGCTTTGGGAGGGGTCTGCCATCCCTGTGTTCTCCCCACACCTGCGAAGTTGTCTCCTTCATCTGACCCTGAAGGGTCCAGCACTCCCTGCTCTTGTGGGGTCCCAGAGACTTCTGATATGCCCCCAAAGGGCCATACACCCTGCCTGTGCAGGCAACGCGATCACCAGCCTGGGTTCAAGTCAGAAGGGTTATTAGGTCTCAGGATCAGAGTGTAAAAAGGCTGGGCTAACAGATTGATTAGCAGCGACCACTTGGGGCAGCCCTTTCTTGGGGCTTCCTCCTCACTGCTCCCCTCCTGGGGAACTGATCTCTCTCCCAGTCAGACCCAGATCAGAGCTCTAGCCCCTCAGTTCTTTATCTCCTTCCCAGGCAAAGTGGCCACTCCCCTGATTTTCACCTGTCCAACCTGTACAACTGTTCAGGACAGAAGCAGGGGTTCCTGGCTAGATCTGCCTACATGTGATTGAGGAAGGCCCATCCACCCTCTAGTGGTCTCTACAATGATCACACACCCAGGTCCCATCACTGATATACAGGAGTCACTTATGTGGGGAAACTGAGGCACACACACAGCACTCAGAGAAAACCCCCAATGTATCTCCACTTTGCCACACATACCCCTGCTCACATCAGCAATGGGACCTGGGAAATAATAGGGACAAGGGACAAGCTGAGGGAGATGGGATGGGCTCGCTTTCCACTGGGCTCAGCTAAACCAAAACTTGTTTCTATGAATGCTGAATTCCCAGCCATCGCGCCTCAGATCTGAATGAGGTTTTTGTGGTTTCTCCCCCAAAAAAGTTCTTAGGTTTGCCCCAGGACTACTCAAAGGGCAGGGAAGTGTAGGATGTGTTCACTGGGCGGAGCCAAGCTGGTTATTAGTGGACTGAAGGTAGCAGCATCTATAGCACTAATCCAGAGCAGGCCCCCAGTCTCTGCCCCCAGAGCACATGCTTGAATCAGATGAGATGTGGGAGGCGAAGTGTCCTTGGTTGTATTTTATAGAGGGGAGCTGAGGCCCACAGAGATCAAGTAACTCAGAAGAAAGCATTACTCCAGGATGCCAGTCACACAACCCTCCTTCACCCATTGAGGAGAGCATTTGTGTGATCCCTCCTGCCTCCATGCCTACTCGTGTTTCATCTCATCGGACAATGCTGCTGCGCTGTGATGTTGTATCTGCCTTTCTTCCCTTCCATCCTGCCCTTGCTTCCTTTGCCTAAGAGACAAGCAAAATCCAATCCACTAAAATGCAAAGTGACCTGAAATTCAGGCCCCAGCTCCAATCAAAGTGTTGGGAATTCTGGTAACAGATTAAACCCTGTGGGACTAGGGCCAGATTAAGGTTTCCCACTGGGGCTCGGGCCAGCAGACCTGTCAGCCACGCTGGGCAGGCCAGCATTCAGTGTTGGAGGTGTTCAGGGGGGCTCAGTGGGCCCAAAAACATGGGATGGGGTATCAATCAGCACTGGGGGGGGTGGGGCTTGGGGCTCACAGGCCAGCCAGCTATGGGACCAGGAAAGGCTGGCACTTGGCACGGAGGGGGGCCTGGCGGGGCCTGCAGACTGGGCAGCTACAGAGGTGGGCTGGCTCTGGGGGCAGGGTGGCCGGAACTGGGTGGCCCAGGGCCCAATGACCAGCCAGAGCAAGCGCCCAATATGTTTTTGCTGAGCTAGAGACCGTGGGGCCCCCTCTAGCCCAAGGCCCGGGGCCGCAGCCCTTAAAGACTCTTTATTAATACAGCTCTGTGTTGGACATCACAGCACACATATTTAGCCACCAGTGTTAGCCAAAATCTAGCTAGGTGCCCCTGGATCAATCAGTTCAGCTCAGATGCAACCCTGCCATCAGCATCTGTCAACTGTGACTAGCTTGACTAGGGAAAGGAACCAGTCGAGAACTCTCTCATCTCATTAACGAATAACACCGGTTTATTAATAGCACAAAGAATAGCGGAGGAACAAACACAAACGCAGGTGAGTAAACTGACTAAAGAACCCCTGTCTAAATATGTATCCCGCCCAGCAACCAAGGGAGGCCTCTTATTCACAATCTTTCTTCACGCAGCAGGGCATTGGTACTCCGATCGTCCGCTTGGCCAGAAGGGTGGTCAGTCTCCGTTCTGGGTCTCGAGTAAGACTGTTCAATCATCTGCTTCTAGATCCAGGTCCGCAGTCCTCCTGACTTGGGCCGTCTGCTTCTCGTCCTGGTCCAAGACAACCGCACAAGGCAACGTTCCAGGGCTGCCTCTCTGACGGACAGCCCCGCTCCCCTCACACACAAGCTCTTTTATCAAAGTACACTGACCAATCCCAGCCCAGGATTTTCCCACCACAGAGCTTGGGTCTGCACTCGGCACTCAAGCCCCTGTCTCTGGGCGGACTGTCTCCCTTTGGCAGTGAGCCAACCTGGGCAAGCTGGAAAGTATGTTGGCACCCTGCCAGCTCCAGGGCCAGTCCATCCCTTGTGGTACCCAAACATCATTTCCTTATCTTTTTAACTTTAAAACTTTCCCCCCACACCAGATACAGTGCCTTTCACAAAATGGAAGCACACAGCTAGAAGAGTAAGGAACATGGGGCTTCAAGAACAGTGCTACGCAGTTGAGGAATGTGTCAGCATTGGAAGCACCAGACATAGCAGGGAGACGGTGGATGAGAGATCATGGCTCAGATGAGCTGGCGTGGGCGGGAGGGAAGGGTCTCCTCCAAAAATGTCAACCAGAACAAAAGGTTTTGTTTTCATAAAAAATGTTCTCCCAAAGCTTTGGGGTGACCACTGTGGAGTCTCTCTGCATTTACACCTCAAGATAATGTGAAGCCCACTGAGGTCAATGGAGAGAGTCCCTCCAGCTTCTCTGGGCTTTGAGTCGAGCACTCTGGTCCATGTTTTAATTCATGCCTAGTGAGATGGAGTTGACCAGCTCCTTTTGCATGAAGACCCTGCCCAGCTGTCATTACAGCAAGAGGAGTATGCCTTGTCTCACCCACCTGTCTGTTAAACCTGGCATCCAGAGCTTCTCGGAACAGGAAGCTGCTTCCTCGTCCACTGATCACACGGCCGGAGTGCTGAGCCTACACAGGGCCAATGCTGTCAACACTGCTACAAATATCAGCCCTTCCTCACAGAGCAGAGAGCCAAGACATATTTAGGGGAAGCTTCTCCAGGGGTCCACACTCTGCCTGAGGACTGCCAGCGCATTGGAGAGCAGGATCCATTTGGAATCCTCCAGGCTAGCAATAAAACCTGCATTATGATTATTTTTATTATTATCCTTGACGTGCTCTGCTGGGGTTTTCTGTTTGCTTTTTAACCACGCTATTAAATCTCTTTAGGAGAGTGGCACGGAGCTGCTGCTTGAGTGCTTTCCAGTCAGAGGCTTAAATAAATCAAGAGGACGGAATGCAGCCCTGTGGCACCACATAGTTGGTTCTGTGCAAAGGCTGCCCTCAGCTTCTTGTTTCCCCACCAGCAGCAGAAGCCTTCTCTGCTCTTCATTCACTCTCCAGCCTGCAACAGGGGCACAGGAGGTGTTAAAAGGACTGGGCCCACGCCAGTATCAAACTAGGCTAGACTGCAAGGGGACTGCGGACTCCTTCATGAGCAGAGCAGGATGGACTGATCCATATCATATACCTGCATAGGGCCCTGGAGCCAGAGGTGCTGCAGACAGGTCCATGGATCTAATGGCGGGATTGGGTTTCAGCCCACATGCATTTTGCAAATTATCCATGGGTCTGATTTTTTCCAAGCATGTAGCTGTTCTTTGGAGTCTCTTCAACAGGCTTGGGAGAATATTTTTCAGCCTAAGGATGATTCATTCTCTTTGACTCCTGTTGTAATCGTTCTGTAGTATTCCTCTTATGGTCACTCCCAGGACCCCAGTGTGAGGTGCTGTACAAAGATAGAACAAAAGGACCACTTGCAATCTAAGTAATTATTCCCCATTTGGGACCTGTGATTGGCTGCCTACATCACATGGGATTGCTTCTGCTCCCTTACTGGCTGGCTGAAACATTTCCATCAGGATAATAACGGACAGATAATGCCGAGTGACATCACAGACTTTCGACAATAGCTGTTCTGCACCCAGCAACATTTAATATTCAGGCTTAGTGCCTGGATCATGTCTCCCTCTGGTAGCTGGCTCCAGGGTCTACAAGCCCTGCCAGTACCACATATGGCACTACTCCTAGACTTAATGCACCTCTTACATGCCATTTAAACCCTTTTGGATTATTGGTGCCCACGCTTTGTACTGGCCTCACTGAGGGTGCGTCTACAGTGGCAACTTAGATTGACTTAAGGACACTTAAGTCGATCTAAACAAAGCCACGTTCACACTGGGCTTTTATTAAGTCGACTTCAGCATTTCCTTAAGTCAACTTAAGAAAAGCTTAAGTCAACTTAATAACACCTGGTTTTAGGTCAACTTAAGCCTTAAGTCGACTCCTTAAATTGACTTAAAGCCAGTGTGGACGGGGAAGTCGACTTAATAAGGTCTACACTAGAAAAGTTAAGTCGACTTTGTTAAGTCAAATTAATAAGGTTGACTTAACTTATCTAGTGCAGATATAGCCTCAGGGGTGAAATTCCTGGAGCTTAGCCATAAATTATTCTTCTGCACAGGAATCAATTTCACTTAGTCCAGCACCAATTTGCAGGGGAATAGCAAGGATCTTTCTTTCCGACTTTTCAAAGCTCTTTATTTTTCCTGATTAAAGAAAGATAGTCAAAGAGCAGCTCAGCCCCTCAACTACTGCTGAATCACCATTTGATGCATCCCGCTTTTCAGTTATCACTGGACTTGCTTTCTCTCCAGGGACTCATTTGACTTTGTTATATTTGCAGAAACCCTTTCAGATTCACTGTCGTCCCCCCACCTACTCCTCTACCCCTCCCACCACCCGCCAAACACACACTTCATGGCCCCCTTGCAAACTGTAACCGACTTGCCTGATTACCTCTCCCTGCACAGATCTTTGAGGCAAATCTGTTGGTACAGCAGCTGCTAGTGGTGCCTTGTCTCTCTTCTATTTCAAAGGAGTTCTCCTTCCTTGAACCGCATTTTTTGGACTTCCCCCAGGGAGGTGCATTTGCAGAGTGCCTCTCATTGCACGCAACGTGCCTGATCCTGTGAAGTGCTGAGTGCCTTCGACTCCTACTGATTTCAGAGGGACTCCAGAGGGCTCTGCGCTTCCCAATATCAGTCTCCCGTCTTCTCAGTTCTCTGAAATGCTTCTTCCGTAAATCTAATGTGGCTGTTCAGCTACATCAGCTGAGCCCTGTCCTCCACCCTTCGCTGAGCTGAACTCAGCTGTCACATAGTGCTCAGCTTCCCAGCCAGCCCCGCCCTGTTAGTCTGAGGCAGGCGCTGTATGGCCTTTCATCTAGCTGATGTTTCAACTTCTGGGATACAGATCTGTCTCTTTGGTGACACCTGGGAGATGACCACCATTTTGGATGTCATGTCGAACATTGAACCAGGCACCTCCAGAACTAAAAGCAGGATTGCTGAATGCTTGACCATCAGCTCTCTCAATGGGACTATAATACACTCATAGCCTCTGAAGATGAGGCACAGAAGGGAGCCTTCTAACACACTACCATAAGACCATAAGAATTACCATACTGGGTTCATCGATCTTCCTGCTATTCTGTCTTCCATCAGTGATCCATGCCAGGCACTTCCAAGGGAATGAACAGAGCAGGCAATCATCAAGTGATCCATCCTTTCATCCGCTCCCAGGGTATGGCAGTCAGAAGCTAGGGACACCCCAAGCATTGTTTTGTATTCCTGACCATCCTGGCTAATAGCCATTGGTGGATCTATCCTCCATGAACTTATCCAGTTCTTTTTTGAACCCAATATAGTTTTGGCCTTCAAAACATCTTCTGGCAAGGAGTTCCACCAATTGACTGTGCATGGTGTGAAGAAATACTTCCTTTTGTTTGTTTTAAACCTGCTCTATATTAATTTCATTGGGTGACCCCTAGTTCTTGTGTTATGAGAAGCAGTAAATAACATTTCCTTATTCACTTTCTCCACACCATGCATGATTTTATAGATCTCTATCATCTCCCCCTTTAGTCATACCTTTTTTAAAATGGAAAGTCCAAATCTTTTTAATTTCTCCTCATATGAAAGCTATTACCTACCCGTAATCATTTTTGACACCCTTCTGTGTACCTTTTCTATTTTTAATATATTTTTTTTGAGATGGGCTGATCAGAACTGCACACGGCATTCAAGGAGTGGGAGTACTATGGATTTATAAAGAGGCAATGTGATATTTTGTGTCTTCTTATCGTCTATTCCCTTCCTAACATACCATTAGCTTTCTCAACTGCTGCTGCTTATTGAGTGGATGTGCACTCAAATTACAAGCCATGAGGATGCCAAGAGCTCTCTCTTGAATGGTAACAGCTAATTCAGAGCCCTCGTTTTGACTGCATAGTTGGGATTATGTTTAAATTGCTATAAATGGCACATAGCTGCCCCACTGGTTGTGGACAGTAGCTGGAACATCCTGTTGCTCTGTCCAAGGCCCCTGCACTAGAACCTGAGATGGGGGTTGCACTGGCTCTGAATGAGCTGAGGATTCTCCCGATAGAAAGGAAATTTAGGACACAAATGTTGATTAAGCTGATATGCTGGTCCTTTGTGCCATGAAAGCAGCACAAATGGGCTGGAGCCAGGCCATGAATCTGGGCCTTTCGCTTTTGTCCAAGATCCGCTCCATCCTCTCCCTGGCTACGTACATGACAAACACCTGCCCCATCATTTAAAGCCATGGAAAGCTTCCCCTTCACCCGCTCCCACAGACCCAGCTAACGAGCTTGGCCAGTTTCAAAGCTAGGAGGACAGTGGTCCTTCTAGCAAACCTAGGTTCTTTAGTTTCATCACCATCTACCCTGGAGCTTAAAAAAGTAACATCATTTGCTGCGTTGAAGAGCAGGTTGTTAGAGAACTGAAGCCAGCTACTAGACACTAGAGGAAGACAGGCACTAAGTCCCACAAAGGTATTTAGATGCATATATCCCATGGATTTAAAGTGTGTGCCTAAATCTCTCTGGCTATGTCTACACTTGCACTTCTAAGTCAACTTTAACTAAGTTGACTTAAGTAAGTCGACTTAAAGTCGACTTAGTTAAATCGACTTATTTTTTCTACACTTAAAATTAAAGTCAACTTAAAGGGGAACTTACAAAGTCGACCTAGAGCGTCTGCACTGGATGCTCTACGTCGACTTTGTGGGGCTAGGGGGACCTTGGGCAGGTCCACGGTGGTGGGGGGGGCACCCCCTGTGTGTAATGGGGCAAAGGGGGACAGGGACCCTGGCAGGGCAGAGACCTGTGTGTGATGCTGTCTGGATTTAGGGAAGCATTTATGATATTATTTTCAATGGATAGCTCATAAATGCTATAATCCATAGGAACTATGTCATGTTTGGTATCAATAGAAAGGTAGTAATT
>ML685910.1:2756013-2774934 GCA_007922175.1 Pelusios castaneus | reverse complement strand
TGGATGCCTTCCTGGGGCAGGAGAGCGACAGCCTCCCAGCCCACACCATTGACTCCGCCGAGCCTCCCTCCCTCGACGATGACCAGAAGGAGGGCTCGGTGGATGAGACTGTGGTGCTGGAGGAAGGGGAGACCAGCCAGCCGCAGGGCACCTCGCCAGCCCCAGAGCCTGCCACCAGCCCGGAGCTCATCCCTGCCCCGACCGTGGACACCGCCACCGAGGAGAAAGAGCAGGTTCCCCCCCACTGAAGAAGACCCAGGCAAGGGGACAGCATGCCAGACCCCTGCTGCACCTGCTGGTGAGTGCTCCCTCCCTCTCTCCCTCCCTCCCTGCGGACAGGGCTGCACATGCCTGTGGGACAAGGACCGCAGGGGAACATGGTCCAGGGACAGACGGGGGGGGGGGGGGGGCGGGGGGCGCCCCCCCGGGGGAGAGGGGGGGGGGGGTGTGTGGCGGGGGGGGGTGGAGCCGGAGCTGAACGGTGTAGTGGTGTGTTGGGAGATGGGGTGGGGGACTGTAGGCGGGAGCACCAAGGCCAGACAGCATGCACCCGACACCGCTGGCACGTGGCCTCAGGAGAAACCTCTGAGGCAGGGCTGCCTGCAGGTCACCACCGTGGACACCGCACTTGACCTGGGCAGCAGAGCCGGCGCGTACCAAGAGGACAGGGATTGGGACACAGGGGGACGTCACGGGACAGCAGCTGCTGTCAGGCTGCACACTGCACCAGCTAATGTTCTTTGATTCTCCCCAGCAGACCCTGCACCCTTGCCACGCAGCACTCCTGGGGCCCCACCAGCCCTGGGAGGAGGAGGAGGGCACCGCACTCGCAGGATGAGCTCCTCGAGGACCTGATCCACATCAGTGAGCAGACTGAGGCATGCCTGACAACCCAGCAGGAGCAGGAGGATACCCACCAGAGGGTGGAGCAGGGGCAGCAGAGGGTTGAGCAGAGGCTGCTCAAGTGAATGCTGGACCTTATGGAGTGTCAAACCCAGTCCCTGGAGGAGCGTCTGTTCCCTCAGGGCCCCACCCTGCACCCCAGAAGCAGCCCCCTTCGCCGACGGGCCAGGACACAGGGCGGACATCTGCAGGCCCAGGACACCCCTTCTGGAGGCTGCTAGCACTGGCCACTCCCCCCAACCCTCTTCACTCCCCCCGAACCCCCTCTTCCCCCCAACCCCTTTCACTCCCCCCAAGTCCCCCAACTCCAGTTCCCCCCCCTCTGAATAAAATCCCTGTACACCATTGTACATTCTGTTGTGGTTTTTATTGTTTGGGGGGGAGAGGTATATGGGGGGGAGGGCAGGCATGGGCCCACCCCTCAGTGCTCCTCGCTGTCAAAGTGGGCCCTCAGCACATCCCAGATGAGCTGTGCTTGCCGCTGGACCCGCTGAGTCCGGGGCAGGGTGTTGTCGGGCTACTCATATTGCACAGTGAGCCACTTGGCCTCGGCCTCCCAGACATGGGGGACCCTTTGTCTCTGCAGCATGCAGAGATTGTGCTGGCAACAGCATGCGCTGACAACCTCCGGGAAGTTGCTCTTGCCAAGCTTCAGGCGGGTCAGGAGGGCCCTCCAGCAAGTCTTCAGATGGCCGCTCGACGACGCTGTGGCACTGGTTGAGCCCCCGATTGAAGAGGTCCCTGCTGTCATCCATGCGGCCCATGTATGGCTTCATAAGCCAGGGGATCAAGGGGTAGGTGGCATCCCCAAGGATCAGGACGGGCACCTGCACATCCCCTATGGTGATGGTGTGGTCAGGGAAAAAGGTGCCCGCCTGCATGCGCCTGTATAGGGCGGAGTTGCACCGGATCCATGCGTTGTGCACCTTCCCCAGCCAGGCCACATAGATGTTCTGGAAGATTCCTTGGTGGTCCATGAGGGCCTGCAGGACCACGGAGTAGTACCCCTTCTGGCTGACATAGTCCCTGGTGTGGTGTTCCAGGGCTTGGATGGGTATATGTGTGGCATCCACAATGCTCCCACAGTTGGGGAAGCTGAGTCCGGCGAGGCCGGCGAGGAGTTTGTGCAGGTTGCCTGGGGTGACGAGTCGGGCTAGCAGGACTGGGTTGATTGCCCTGTACACCTGCATGAGGGCGGTCCCCACGGTGGCCTTCCCGATGCCAAACTGTTGGGCCATGGAGTGGTAGGAGTTTGGGGTTGCCAGCTTCCATAAGGTGATTGCCACTTGCTTGTCTACAGGCTGGGCGGGTTGAAGTCGGGTGTCCATGCGCTGCAGAACCGGGATGAGCTCGCAGAGCAGCTCAAGGAAGGTCCGCTTGCTCATCCTGATGTTCTGGTCATTGTTCCAGGTGGTGAGGACGATCCGCTCCCACCAGTTGCTGCTGGATGCATGTGCTCAGAAGCGACGAGGCACAGAGCACACTTCAGTGAGCACGGCAGCTTGCTGGGGCAGTATGGTGGGGGGGGAGGCTGTCATCTGCTTCCGTGCTGGCGGGTTGCCAGAGAAGTCTGCTCCACAGCACAAGAAGCCTTACCAATAGCTGGCAGGTATCAGCTGCCTGACAAATCGCTGGAGAAGAGTCTGGTCCATGACCTGCTCAGGCTCCATGTTGCCAGGTACAATGGGGAAAGTGCTGAGTTCACGTCCTCTTTTAAAGGAGTGGCCAGGGGATGCGGGACTTTATCTGCTCCCATGCTGACACACTTCCCACAATGCACCCCTCCAACCCCCCCTCCCAGTCGACTTAAGAGTCTAGTGTAGACTCTCTAAGTCGACTTAATAAGGTCGACTTAAAGTTGACTTCATAAAGTCAACTTAACTTTCTAAGTGTAGGCATAGCCTAAGAGAGGATCACCCCAGTACACTAACAGCAATAAATATCATTGTTCCTCTCTTTTGCTCAGCAATAATTCGATTCTCTTGTTGTGACAAACTACTCTGCCTTCTGCCTTGCACTTTATCCACTCAAGAATTGGATTACAGCCTCATAAAGCAGAGGGGCTATGGTATTATCGCTTAGTTAAACCTCATGCTTCAGGAAGACACTCATTGTGGGCAGGGCTCAGGAATGGATGTTTCCCCTACGTATGCCATGGCATAATTGGCTGGAGGCTTCCTGGGGTTTTCTGATGAAATGTACTAACAGCACTGAGTGCTTGGGACGGCCTGAATGCAGGCAGCGTTGCCCAGCATTGATTGAGGCTTAGGTGCCTCACCGCATGCTTTGAGCCATTGGGAAAAGAAACCAGAGCAGTGGGATGGGCCTTGTAATGATCTTGAGGGTCCATTAAAGACCACACCATTGAATGAGTGAGGAATAGAACTTTAATAACCAGATAGAAGTGATTCCCAGATGTGCAGCTGGGAGCAGCATATTAGATCACCTGTAGGGCACATCTCCCAATTCACAGAACACTGTCCCATGCTAGGGAGTGTCTCTAAAATCACAACCTTCTACAAGCATCCCTCCTAAGGAAAACACGTTAACCTTTAAATCCATAAAAAATCTAAGGATGCATGCACTAACATCTAACAACACATAACAGCTATCTAAAAAACACATGCATAATACCAGTCCATAAACCCAGCATCGAAACTACTTGGAGAGGAGAGGTTACTAGCACATCACTCTCAAGTGAGTCTTTACCACTCACTTCCTTCATATATCCTAGCAAGTCTCTATGGGTGCGTCTACACTTACAAGTTAGGTCGACTTCAGGAGGCTTAAGTCGACCTAAACTACTCGTCCACACTGGACTTTCCTTAAGTCGACTTAAGCATTTCCTTAAGTTGACTTAAGGAAAAGTTAAGTTGACTTAATAACACCTCATTTTAGGTCAACTTAATGCTTAAATCGACCTTATTAGGTCAACTTAAGCCAGTGTGGGCGGGGATTAGCGCCTAAGTCGAATTTATTAAGTCGACTTAAAGTGTTAAGTCAATTTAATAAGGTCGAAAAGGGGCTATGTCTACACTAGAAAAGTTAAGTCAACTTTTGTTAAGTCGATTTAATAAGGTCAACTTAATAAAGTTGACTTAATAAATTAACTTTTCTAGTGTAGACATAGCCTATGAGTCTTTCTGGACGTTTGATCACTCAATTAGATATTCTCAGTACTGGTCCTTCATTCAAGTCTGAGTTTTCTTGTTCCCTGACAGTTTCTTCATCATGCGTTGAGGATGTTGGATCAGTCATGGGAGATATGCTAGAATCTACCTCAATTTTCACAGTGTTGGAACTTTCTGGGATAAGTCGTAGATCCTGTCAATTACATCAAAATGTGTCTCCTTGGTCTGTCTGGACCACATAAGACAGTGGATGCAGCTGTTTTTTAATGGTACCTCTTTGGCCCCAAGTATTAGAGGTATGATTCCTCAAGCACACTCTATCACCTGGGTTAAGGAATCACAGGCTCTTCTGTCAAAATAATATTTCTGCTTCCACTTCTGATTTTCTTTCATCTTCCAAATGAGAAGAGAAATTGCTGAGATCGCAGCAATTTATCAGTAATAGTAAATTAGACCTGATCCTTCTTCCCATTAACTGCTGACCTGGAGAAAAGCCATTCTCCGGGGGTATACTTCGGTAGACCAGCAATGCTTTATACAGATCATCCCCACTGTCAAAAGTCTTTTTCATCAGGTTCTTTTCTGTCTGTATATACTTTTCCACCAGTCCATTTGATTGGGGGTAATTTGGACTGGAGGTTTCGTGATGAAAATCTGAATCTGAGGCAAATTGCCTAAACTCTGCATTTGAAAATTGTGGCCCATTGTCACTGAAGACCTCATCAGGAATTCCATGTCTGGAAAAAATTCTTTTCATGCCAGTGATCACTGAATTACTATTAGTACAGTGCAGAAATTTCTGGATACAGAGAGTAATAATCGGTGACTATTAAGTAATCCTTAGAACGCCAGGTAAATAAATCCACACCTACGTTCTCATAAGGCCTCTGTGGAACAGGATAGGGTCTAAGTGTCTCTGCCTGTTGGCAGGGCTTGTATTTCAAGCATGAAAAGTAGTTTTTTACCACAGTGGTGATGTCATGGTTGATCCAGGGCCAATACATGACCTCTCATGCTCGTTCTTTGCACTTCTCAATTCCTAAGTGACCTTCAGGTATCTTTCGTAGCATTTCTTTTTGGAGGCTCTGTGGAATTACAACCTTACCACCCTTGAAAATCACCCCATCTACCACAGTCAGTTCATGTCTGCAGTTCCAATAATCTCTTGTACTTAGATAGCAACTGCTTATTATTTCAGGCCACACTTTAATTATCACTTCTTTAAGGATTCCCAATGATTCATCTTTCTCTGTCTCTTCTCTTATTTGTTGCAGTCTCCTGTTAGCTATGGAATTTCATCTCACAATCATATCGACATAGGCTTGAAACTCTGTCTCCAGTGTCTTCTTGGGTGCCATAGGTGCCACTACTCTGGAAAGTGCATCTGCTGTGAACATGAATTTGCCTGGCGTGTAGGTCACCAGCAAAGTATATTTCTGCAATTTTATCATCATTCTTTGAATTCTTCAGGTATAGTCATTTAGCTGTTTGCTAAATAATGCAATCAAGGGCTTGTGATCTGTTTCAACTTCCACTGTCTGTCCATAAATATACTGATTGAATCTCTCACAAGCAAACAAGATTCCTTCAAGCTCCTTCTCAATCTGTGCATATCTAGCCTCTGCATCAGTCAGTGATTTGGATGCATATGCCACAGGTTGCCAGCAATCCTCATATTTCTGTAAAATCACTGCACCTAGACCAGACTGTGATGCATCTGCTGAAATCTTAATAGGCCTTTCTGGAGCATAAAATTTCAATATTGGTTCTTGTATCAAGTGTTGTTTTAAACCTTACCATGATTCCTCCTGTGCAGCATCCCAACACCATTCGTTTTTGTCCTCTAGGAGTTGTCTCAAAGGTACTGCCTTGGCAGAAAGATTGGGTATGAATTTTCCAAGATAGTTAACCATTCCCAGGAACCGCTGAATATCTTTCTTTTACTGGGGATGTGTCATCATTTCAATGGCATAAATCTTCCTCTTATCAGGTTTTACACCTTCATGGGAAATAATGTCCCCTGTAAAAGTCAGTTCTCTAACTCCTAACACACATTTGTCCTTATTTAGTTTGAGGTTTGCAGCTCTAGTTGCATCCAACACTTGCTGAAGCCAACGATCATGCTCCTCTTTTGTAGAGCCACAGATGTCATCCATGGAGGTGTTCACACCACTAATATGTTCATAGATCATGTGTATGGTTTTGTGATACACCTCTGGTGCTGACACTATACCGAAGGGTAAGCGTAAAAACTGGTATCTTCTGAATGGAGTATTAAATGTGCATAATTTTGAGCTTTCCTCTGTTAATTTTAGCTGCCAAAATCCTGAAGGTGCATCCAATTTACTAAAATATTGAGCATTTGCAAACTGAGCCATAATCTCTTCCCTAGTTGGTAGTTTGAAATATTCTCTTTGTATAGCTCTGTTGAGGTCTCTGGGATCTAAGCATATGTGTAGCTGGCCAATGCTTATTTCCACTATGACTAGGGAGCTCACCCATTCCGTTGGCTCCTCTACTTTTTGTATGCCGTGCATTGCTTACATCCTTTCAAGCTCAGCCTTGAGTTTATCACGGAGTGCAAATGGCACCTTTCTACATGGATAAATAACTGGAGGGACCTGCTAGTTTATGCAGATTGTATGTTCACCTTGCAAGCAACCCAATCCTAAAATAGGTCCTGATATTCCTGAAAGAGTGCCTCATAGCCAGATGCAGTACAGCTTTGTAAAGAGAGCACCCTTTTTACCAGATTGAGTTTCTCACATGCGGCCAGATCCAAAATTGGTGTCACCTCCTGTGGCACTACAATGAAAGGCAGCCTGTACATGGCGTTCTCATGGTTAATGCTAGCGAAGCAGCGTCCCTGCACTGGTATATTTGTTCCAGAATACCCAGTTACTTTTATGTTTGTTGGTCCCAGTTTAGGTCTTATTCTCAGTCTCTCAATATTGTGCAGACAGAATATTGACCTGAGCTCCTGTGTCTAGTTTAGGTGGAATGACTGTTCTATTCACTGTCAGAGGTAGTATCCAGTCCCTCTCATTTGACTTGCTTGATCCCAGCACATCAACAAAACACTCCTCAGTCTCATTGTCAGTAACTAAATGCACTTGATTTCTCCTCCTTTGGGATCTGCAGCAGTTTGAAAAATGATTAAGTTTCCCGCAGTTATGACAGAGTTTCCCATAGGCAAGACACCGTTTGGGACCATGCCTTGATACACACTTGCCACATGACCGTCTGGACTCAGTCTACCTAATAGCAGGGGCGGCTGCACTTTGTGATTTGAGCCATGCTGGCTATATGCTGTTTGTCTGAGTGCATGGACTGTCCTTTCTGTTGAATTCAGCTCTTTTACTTGTGTTTTACCATTTCAGTGGCTGTACATATTTAGAGAGCTTCATTCAAAGAGATCTCCCCAACTCTGAGCAGTTTTTCATAGTCCCTCTTTAACCCCAAGGCAACTGAGTCAAATTTGCACAGGGACTATGGATTTTTTTCTCATTACAACAGGTGATTTGTACTCACCTTCCACTGTATGTTGTTCCCCAGTGTTCGAATCCTAACACCTATTTTGATTTGCTGTTACAGCCTGACCTGATCCTATGGTCATACACTGCATTTAATTTCCTCCCATTCTGTAAGTGGTCCCGGGGAAAGGGAGCTGGGAGCTGGCTCTCCCCAGGACAAGCCACCGGCAGCTTGACAGTGTCGGGGAGAACCAGCCCCACAAGGGGCTGGCTCTCCCCGGGACGAGCCACTAGCAGCTTCCTGGGGAGAAGGGAGCCCCCGGGGCTTTCCAGCCAGGGTTCCAGCAGGGGATTCCCTCTGGCTGGAACCCTGGCTGGGGAGCCCTTCTCCCCAGGACCGCGGCTTCTCTTGCAGACAAGCTGCGGGTCTGGGGAGAAGGGAGCAGGGGCTCCCTTGTCCCCCTGCCCTAAGTCAACTTACATCATAAGTCAACTTAGGGCATCCACACTGGCTTAAGTCAATTTAAGAAGTCAATTTAAGCCTTAATTCGACCTAAAACAAGGTCGAATTAAGTTTTCCTTAAGTGGATTTAAGGAACAGCTTAAGTCGACTTAAGGAAAGTCCAGTGTGGACGTGGAGTAAGTTAGGTCGACTTAAGCCGACCTAACCTGTAAGTGTAGATGCACTCAGTGAGGAATAGAACTTTAATAACCAGACAGGAGAAATTCCCAGGTGTGCAGCTGGTAGTAGCCATACTAGATCACCTGTAGGGCACATCACCCAATTCACACAACACTGTCCCATGCTAGGGAGTGTATCTAAAATCACAACCTTCTACAAGCATCTCTCTACAGGCCCATGGTTGGGTCACAGGCCTGGGACTTTGCAGACCTGTATTTGAGGCTCTGCTTTGCCACAAATCTCCTGTGTGTCCTGAGGATCTGTCTACACTATATCACAGGGCTTGAGTACAGCCTGAGCAGATTCACTCAAGCAAGGGACAACAAATGGCTAGCCAGGATGACCCAGAACCTGGCTGCCAGCATGGAATAACAGAAACGTGGTGGGATAACTTGCATGACTGGAGCACTGCAATGGATGGATATAAATTGTTCAGGAAGGACAGGCAGGGAAGAAGGGGGGGAGGAGTAGCACTATATGTAAAAGAGCTGTATGACTGTTCGGAGATCCACAAGAAACAAGATGGTTGAAAGTTTGTGGGTTAAGTTTAGGGGAGAATGCAACAAGGGGGATGTTGTGGTGGGTGTCTGCTACAGACCGCCAGACCAGAAAGAGGAGGTGGATGAGGCGTTCTATGGACAACTAACAGAAGTTTCCAGATCGTCGCAGGCCCTGGTTCTTATGGGGGACTTCAATTATCCTGACGTCTGCTGGGAAGATAATACAGCAGTGCACAGGCAATCCAAGAAGTTTTTGGAGAATATTGAGGACAACTTCCTAGTACAACTGCTGGAGGAACCAACTAGGGGCCTTGCACCTATAGCCTATTGCTCACAAACAGAGAAGAATTGATCAGGGAAGTAGAAGTAAATGGCAACCTGGGCAGCAGCGACCATGAGATGGTAGAGTTCAGGATCCTGATCAATGGAAGGAAGGAAAGAAGCAGAACACACACCCTGGACTTCAGAAAAGCAGATTTTGGCTCCTTTAGGGAGCTGATGGGCAGGGTCCCATGGGAGGCTGATCTAAAGGGGAAAGGTGTCCAAGACAGCTGGCTGTATTTTAAAGAAACCCTGTTAAAGGCACAGGAAGATAACATTCCGATGTGCAGAAAGAACAGCAAATGTGGACGGCGACCAGCGTGGCTTAGCAGGGAACTCTGCGGGGAGCTGAAACATAAAAGGGAAGCTTACAAGAAGTGGAAGCTTGGACAGATGACAAGGGAGGCGTATAAAGATAGTGCTTGGGACTGCAGGGATCAAATCAGAAAGGCCAAAGGACAATTGGAGTTGCAGCTAGCAAGAGATGTGAAGGATAACAGAAAGGGGTTCTATAAGTATATCAGCAACAAGAAAAGGATCAGAGGTGGTGTAGTCCCTTACTAAATGGGACAGGCATCCTCGTGGAGGATGATGAGGAAAAGGCTGAAGTACTCAATGCTTTTTTACTTCAGTCTTCACAGGGAGGGCCAGCTCCCAGGCTACAACACGGGGTAAGGCGGAATGGAGAGAAGAGCAGCCCTCAGTGATGGAAAGTCAGGTTAGGGAACACTTAATGAAACTGGATGTGCACAAGTCCATGGGGCCAGATGAACTGCATCCGAGGGTGCTGAGGGAGCTGGGGGAAGTGATTGCAGAGCCGCTGGCCATTATCTTTGAGAACGCATGGCGAATGGGGGTAGTCCCGGAGGATTGGAAAAAGGCAAATATAGTACCTATCTTTAAGAAAGGGAAAAAGGAGGATCCGGGGAACTACAGACTGGTCAGCCTCACCTCAGTCCCTGGGAAAATCATGGAGTAGGTCCTCAAGGAATCCATCCTGAAACACTTGGAGGAAAATAGAGTGATCAGGAACAGTCAACATGGATTCACCAAGGGCAAATCGTGCCTGACCAACCTGATTTCCTTCTATGATGAGATGACTGGATTTGTGGATGCGGGAAGAGCCGTTGACGTGGTATACCTTGACTTTAGCAAGGCTTTTGATATGGTTTCCCACAGCATTCTCGTCGGCAAGTTAAGGAAGTATGGGTTGGACGAGTGGACCGTAAGGTGGATCGAAAACTGATTAGATCAACGGGCTCAGCGGGTAGGACTCAATGGCTCGATCTCTGGTTGGCAACCGGTAACGAGTGGAGTGCCCCAGGGGTCAGTCCTGGGGCCGGTTCTATTCAACATCTTCATTAATGATCTTGATGATGGAATAGACTGCATGCTTAGTAAGTTTGCGGATGACACCAAGTTGGGGGGAATGGTAGATACTCTGGAGGGCAGGGACAGGATCCAGGGAGACTTGGACAAATTGGAACACTGGGCCGAAAGAAACCTCATGAGGTTCAACAAAGACAAGTGCAAAGTCCTGCACTTAGGACGGAAAAATCCCATGCACTGCTACAGGCTGGGGACTGATCGGCTAAGTAGCAGCGCTGTAGAAAAGGGCCTGGGAGTTATGGTGGACGGGAAGATGAATATGAGCCAACAGTGTGCCCTTGTTGCGAAAAAGGCCAATGGCATATTAGGCTGCATCAGTAGGAGTATTGCCAGCAGATCGAGGGATGTGATAATTCTCCTCTATTCGACACTGGTCAGGCCGCATCTGGAATCCTGTGTCCAGTTTTAGGCTCCCCACTACAGAAAGGATGTGGACAAATTAGAAAGAGTCCAGCAGACAGCAACAAAAATGATTAGGGAGCTGGGGCACATGACTTATGAGGAGAGATGGAAGGAACCAGGCTTATTTAGTCTACAGAAGAAAAGACTGAGGGGAGATTTGATAGCAACCTTCAACTACTTGAAGGGGTGCTCCAAAGAGGAGGGAGCTAGGCTGTTCTCGAGAGTAACAGAGGACAGAACAAGGAGCAATGGTTTCAAATTACAGCTGGAGAGGTCAAGGTTGGATATTAGGAAAAACTTTCTCACTAGGAGGGTGGTGAAGCATTGGAATGGGCTATCTAGGGAGGTGCTAGAATCTCCATCTTTGGAGATTTTTAAGGCTTGGTTAGACAAAACCCTGACTGGGGTGATTTAGAGGGAGCGGTCCTGCTTTTTAGCAGGGGGTTGGACTAGATGACCTCGTGAGGTCCCTTCCAACCCTATTATTCTATGATTCTATGTCCAGAGCCTCTGAGCTGGGTGACCCCTCAAAGGGCTGGCTGTGCAGGAGTGACTATGTTGTTCTGGTAGCTGTTTGAGGTAGATTAAACCTATGGTTGGATGTCTGCCAGTGCTAGACATCAGCTGAGTCTCTGTGGCTATGTCTACACTGTCAAGTTAGGTCGACTTAAGGAGGCTTAAATTGATCTAACTTAAGCCCTGTCCACACCAGGCTTTCATTAGGTCGATTTAAGAAAATCCTTACATTGACCTAATGAAAGCTTAGGTTGACTTAATAAGACCCACAGGGTATTCAAACTAATCCTAAGGAGGTCGACCTAACCCTTTCTTAGGTCGACCTAAGGCCAGTGTGGACGCATAAGTCCACTTTCTTAGGTTGACCTAAGGGAAGTTAGGTCAACTTATTAAGTCCCAGTTAAGGGTAACCACTCTGAAGTCGACCTTATTAAGTCGACTTAACAAAGTCGACTTAACTTTTCCTAGTGTAGACATAGCCTGTGTGCCTCCTCTCCCAGCCTGCATAAGGGGGATGATGGTGCTGCACTGCCCCCCTGGAGGAAGGTGAGAATAAATGCATTACAGAATGAGAAGCGATGCCCCAGAGCGAAAGTGATGGGAGCCCACGTGGATCCAGAACTAGATCTGCCCAGCCCCCTGCTCTGAGGGAGTTCTTCCTCACATACAACCTTGCTGTAATTTAAGCCCATTGCTTCTTGTCTTGTCCTCAGTGGACCCTGGCTACAAGGCCGGCATCTTTACAATCTGTCATAAGCGCTAGTATAGCAACCATCACAGCTGGAACACGGGCACTTGAGCCAGCGACCTCAAGAACTAAAAGCACACATCGGTACACTGCAGGCTAAAACTCACTGCTCTGGGCTTTGAAAGACTAATATCCTTGGTGGACCAGCTTCAGAAGAGGACCCATAACACACAGTCCCCAGTGAGTCACACTAACACTAACAGAGCTACCCACGGGGATGTATAGATCTGAACAATGCTAGTGTGGATGCATCTTTGAAGAACTCAGAAAAGTCATTGCAGACAGCACAAGTTCAGTTGGCCCTGAGTTAAAGACCTGAGCCCAGGGGTTACAATCTGCAGCGACAGCCAACATCTGGAGAACAATGCACAATCCTAATATGGCCTAGGAGGGGACAGCGCTCTGGTCTGTGATGCCATAGACCAGTGTTCTTGGCCTGGCTTGCTAAGGGACCCTAGGCAAATCATATCCACCCTCTGTCTCAGTTTCCTTATTAATACAATGGGGACAATGACACTGACCTCCTTTGTAAAGTGCTGTAGATGAAAGGCACTATAGGACAGCCATATTGAAGGCCCCTGGATTCTGCCAGAGGGAGCAGAAGGGCTGTAGTGTAAACGAGAAGCTGGCCTTCAGGCCCCGAGACCAATTCTAATTTTCAGATGAAAGGAGACTGAACAGTGGCTCCCCCCAGCAGATGAGGTGGCAGCACATTGGCCAGGTGCAGCCTGCCCTGGCAATGCCCATGCTGCAGCTGGAGAGCAAGACCTCAGTTCCTGGGTGCTCTGTCCATCCAGCATCTTTGAAAAAGGCTGGATTCAGAAATACCTGTCAGCAGTATTAACCAGTCCCCCTCACAACCCACTAGCATGTCATTCCCAGGATTGACAGCCCATGAGGAGAGACCGTCGCCCCAACCAGGAGCCCGGCACAGATGTCAAGAAGAGCTCACTGAGAACCAAGGGCTGCACCAAAGCTGGCTTTATTACATTAATACTTGCTGGTAATGAAGTTAGATAGCACTTCGAGTTCCAATCAAATTAGGAAAGCTATAATGAACAAGAAGTGGTGCATTAATTCATTAGGAGAGAATTACACTAAATTATCTCAGGAAAGAAGGCAAAACTTCAATTTACTAGCACTAGTTTCCAAAAGCTTCCACGCCTCTGTTTCCATTTACGCTGTGGTGCACTTTTTATTACGAGCATTGGAGAGAGGTGAATTAACCAAAATCCTTGGGGAATTCTTGCCTCGCGGACGCAAATTGCTGCACAGTGCCAGCTGGAGGCCACTTTTCTTTTTTCAAGGGCATCCTATTTTTAAGACTCATTCACGACATCGACAAGCAATAGCCTGGCACCTTTGACCTTCTGCTACAAGGCAATGTAGACTGAAGTAAAAGGAAATTACTTACATTCTAGGACAAGGGAATTTAGGAACTTGGGATCTGCACTTTTTTCCCCAATTTTGGGGTCAATTCCAATCCTAACCACTGTAGGAATAGCTGATGTTGGGCCAAAGCCACAAAAGTCTGGAACTAGATCAGCACTATCTCAAAGTTCAGGGAAGCAGCAACATGGGTCCCATCCATCCAGCTCCACAGTTTGGGAGCTCTCAGATCTGGATGCTGGGTCAGCCTTGTCCCTATGATTAATGCTGACAGTCACTTTTCCTTTCGTCATTGTCTTTCATTGTAAAGAATCCCAAAGCTCTTTACAGGCTATTCACCTGCCATGGAACTGTGGAGGAACAGGACAGCTATGCAATGCCAATGACAGTATGCAAGGTTAGGACAGGAAGTGAAAAGTAACCCAACTGATATTGTAGAGGGGGAGTGGTTATAGTCCTAACTAGTTTATAGAAGTCTGAGTATCTTCCCTAGAGCTGAGACATCCTTGCCCAAGGACATCTGACTAGAACCACTGTAGCTTCATCAATGCTCTTGCTATGGACTTGTTTATCCCTCTCCATTGCTTGTCCAGAAGGTACCTGAAATGCAAACATCATTGGGTTCCACCCAAGCAAGATGGAAGACAGGTCTCAGCAGCAGTCCATAAACAACTTACATGGCACAGGCACTAGAGGGAGACAAAGACCTACTTTCTCCTAGTGTGGTTTACAATAGTTGAAGCAAACAAATTGCTGCCTAGGAGACTCTCTTGACAAAGTATTCTTTTCAGCTGTTCATAGCATGTGATGTCACCTAAAGTCATATTATTTATTTCCTGGCATGTCAGCTGGGACATTGAAAACAGAGTATTGAATTAAAGCTATGTAAATAACAGTTCACTGGCAATTCCAAAAAACAAAAACAAGTTTTGTTTCAGGTCAGCTTTGTATCATGTATTTTAAAGAAATCGTTGGGCACAGGAACAAACCATCCTGATGGGCAGAAAGAATAGCAAATATAGCTGGCGACCAGCTTAGCTTCACAGAGAAATCTTCAGTGAGCTTCAACACAAAAAGGAAGTTCACAAGGAGCGGAAGCTTGGACAGATGAGTAGGGAAGGGTATAAAAATATTGTTTGAGCATGCAGGGGTGAAATCAGGAAGACCAAAGCCCAGTTGGAGTTGGAGTTAATAAGGGATGTGGAGATAACAAGAAAGGTTTCTACAGCTATGTCAGCACCTAGAAGAAGGTCAGAGAAAGTGTGGGGCCCTTACTAAACGGGGGAGGCAACCTAGTGACAGACAATATGGAAAAAGCAGAAGTACTCAGTGCTTTTTTGGCCTGTCTTCACAGACAAGGTCAGCTCCCAGATTATTGCACTGGGCAGAATGGGAAGGAGGTGAGCAGAAAGAACAGGTTCAGAACTATTTAGAAAGGCTGACCATGCTCAAGTCCATGGGGTCAAATGCAATGCATCTGAGAGTGCTGAGGGACTTGGCTGATGTGACTGCAAAACCATTGGCCTTTAGCTTTGAAAACTTGGGGCGATTGAGAGAGGTCCTGGATAATTTGAAAAGGGCAAATATAGTGTTCATCTTTTAAAAAGGGAAGAGAACCTCAGAACCCAGTCAGCCCCACCTCAGTACCTGGAAAAATCATGGAGCAGGTCCTCCAGGAATCCATTCTGAAGCATTTGGAGGAGAGGAAACTGATCAGGAACAGTCACCATGCATTCACCAAGGGCAAGTCATGCCTGACCAATCTTTTTGTCTTCTATGGTGGGGTGACTAGCTCTGTAGATGTGGGGAAAGCAATGGACATGATATTTCTTGACTTTAGCAAAACTTTTGATACCGTTTCCCACAGAATTCTTGCCAGCAAAATAAAGAAATGCAGGTTGAATAAAAGGACTATAAGATGGATAGAAAGGTGGCTAGATCATTGGGCTCAATAGGTAGTGATCAATGGCTCAATGTCTACTTGGCAGCCAGTAATAAGCAGAGTGCCCCAGGCATCAGTCGTGGGGCCGTTTTTCTTCAACATCTTCATTAATGATCAAGAACAGTGTTTCTCAACTCGTGTTCTCTGGAATGCCAGTGCTATGTGGACTTAGTGAAGGTGTTCTAGGACTGACCCCCAACCCCTCTGCATCAGGGGCGGATGAGGATGGAGGGGGGACAAGAGGAATATGGTGAGCTGACATGTGCCTGGGAGATATAAAATGCCCCCGCTTCACCAAAGCTTCCATGCACATCAGCATTCACCACAGCCATGGTATTTTGCTGCCTCTGGGGCATTTTAAATTTCCTGCTGCTGTTACAGCCAGCATCAAAATCACTTAGATATAACTTCCATGGTAAGACTTTCTTCGATGGACCTTATTCCAAGAATAGATTAACATTTTTGAACATGCAGGCCCAAAATTCCAATTAAAACTTGAGTAATATCATTTTCTGTTTTACGTTGTGTGCATAATCATAAAGTATCTATTTTTTAGAAATAAACACGTTATATTCTTAAAATTTAATTTGGTTTCCTGAATCATTTTTGCAGGAATGCATAGTATGCAGATATTATGAACATTACAGTTGGTATATACTGGCTTTTTAGAGAAAGTTTTGATCAGGTGCATTCCACATAAAGTAATTAATACCTTTAGGTATTCCACGGTCCACTAAAGGTTGAGAAACACTGATCTAGAAGACGGGGTGGATTGCACCCTAAGCAAGTTTATGGGTGACACTAAGCTGGGGGGAGTGGTAGATAGGCTGGAGGGTAGGGATAGACTACTGCGTGATTTGGACAAATTGGAGGATTGGGCCAAAAGAAATCTGATGAGGTTCAACAAGGACAAATGCAGAGTCCTGCACTTAGGATGGAAAAATCCCAGGCACTGCTACGGACTGAGGACCAACTGGCTATGCAGCAGTTCTGCAGAAAAGGACCTGGGAGTTACAGTGGATAAGAAACTGGATATGAGTCAACAGTATGATCTTATTGCCAAGATGGTTAACTGCATATTTGGGTGCATTAATACACACACTGCCAGCAGATCATGGGAAGTGATTATTCCCCTCTATTCAGCACTGGTGAGACCACATTTGGAGTATTGTGTCCAGTTTTGGGGTCCCCCACTACAGAAAGGATGTGAACAAATTGGAGAGAGGCCAGCAGGAAGCACCAAAAATTATTCAGGGACTAGAGCACATGACATATGAGCAGAGGTTGAGGAAACTAGGCGCGTTTAGTCGCAAAAGAGAAGAGTGAGAGTGGATTTGATAGCAGCCTTCACCTACCTGAAGAAGAGTTCCAGAGAGAATGGAGCTAGGCTTTCTTAGTGATGGCAGATGACAGAACTAAGAGCAATGGCCTCAAGTTGCAGCGAGGGAGGTCTAGGTTGGATATTAGGTAAAACTTTTTCCCTAGGAGGGTGGTGAAGCACTGGAATGGGTTACCTAGAGAGATGGTGGAATCTCCATCCGTAGAGGTTTTTAAGGTCCAGCTTGAAAAAGCCCTGGCTGGGATGATTTAATTGGGGTTGGTCCTACTTTGATCAGGCATTGGACTAGATGACCTCCTGAGGTCCCTTCCAACCCTAATCTTCTAGGGTTCAGCGTTCTTAATTAATACAAAAAGTAAAACAAAACAAAACAAAAAAACTCATTACATTCTGAACAAAACATTCTTTTTCAATCCTGAGAAAGGTGGGTTTTTTAAGTTTTACCTTTAAAAAAAAATAGGATTGAAGGAAATTCCAAAGCAAAAAGTTGTTTCTTCCTGAAAAATTGAAACATTTTGTTTGGAAAATACCAAAACAAAATGTGAGCGATAGAGGGTAGGTGAGGTGATATCTTTCACTAACTGGAAAGTTTGTCTCTTTCCACATATAAAAGATATTACCTCAACCATCTTGACTGTCTCATACCAACACAGCTACAAGACCACTGCAAACACCAAAATGTTACAATGTTGGGTTTCCCCTCCCCCTGAGATGAAGAATTAAGTGAAACTTAAATGAATTCATGAACTGTCCTGAATCTGGATGTTTTGCCAACAAATAGTTTTGACTGAATAAGTTCACCCAGCTCTAATAACAAGCAATGACTAACTGATAGCAAATAATAGAGGTGACATATTCATATTTTGCATTTTCAGGCAAAATCTTTAGCAAGATGCTAGGACTGGCCAAGAGGGGACAATGGAACACTTCATAAATGACCTGCTCTGTTCATTCTTTCTGAAACATGTGGCAACAGTCTCTGTCAGTTGACAGCACACTGGGCTAGATGGACCCAGGAATTTACCTACACCCCTCCTGTATTTTCCTAGCACCCCTCTGTTAAGGTGCTGTTATGAGCACCCCATAAACTGGCCGCCACCTCCCTTGTGATATAAAGACATAGAAACTGTTTCTCCTCAGGTGACGTAGAGAAACTGTTTATCAGATACTCTTCCCAGGTCACATACCAGATACTGTCCCCAGGTCAGGTAAAGAACTCATGGCTGCTAGGCTTGTGACTATCAACATGCTTTATTGCATGTAGAGAACTCCTGGCTGCTAGGCTTGTGACTATCAACATGCTTTATTCGGACCCTGATTCGCTCTCAGCCAGCTCCCAAAGGGGTGGGTCATCCCCCTCGCCCATGTGCTGGAGGGCAAATCAATCATGGCTGCTCTGGCCCCCCCCCCCCAGGGGTGTAGAAGGCTCTGACCCGGAACCTAGAGAGCTGGTGAAAATTCCTTTGCCCAAATAAGGACAGGAGGAACCGGGCAGACCCTCGCCCCAAAATTCCTGCTGCAGCGAAATCTGGCCAATCACAGCCCTCGGTAGGAAGCCGTGGCCTGGGCCATAAAAGCTTCCATGCCGCATGGAGCATGGAGAGTCTCCTCGAGTTAACTGCTAGGCCTGATCACCCTGCAGTAGGAGTTCCCCCGAGAGTGCCGGCCCGAGTCGATTTCAACCTCCGCCTTGAGACGTTATGCTGTTGCTAATTGCCTGCCTGATAGTTGTGGTACGTATGTAAACTGAACCCGAGTCATCCCCCATGTTTACTTCTCATGATTGTTTCTTTCCCTTTAAATGTATATAGTTGAATGTGAATAACTCTTCTACCTCAGTTTTAACCCAAGATATTACAATTGGTGTAGGTTTGGGGATTATTATTACAATTGGTGTAGGTTTGGGCAGTGCTTTTTTTCTGCCGGAACGCACCGGAACGGCGTTCCGGCACCTTTTTTTCCCCGCCGGTGCTCCCTCCCAGCTGTGCAGGCTGGGCCGGGCTGGGGAGATTTAAATCTCCCGCCCTGAGCATGCGCAGTTACAGCGTGCTCAGGGCGGGAGCGGACTGGCCGGCAGCAGCTCTGCCGGCTGTCTCTGTGGTTCCCAGCCTCTGGCCAGGTAAGGGGGCTGGAGGGAGCCCTGGAGAGGGGTGGGGGGACAAGGAGACGGGCCGGGTTAGAGGGGT
>ML685910.1:2729831-2751013 GCA_007922175.1 Pelusios castaneus | reverse complement strand
TTTGTCTTCCTTCCTTCCTGCTCTTTCTGTCTTTGCTTCCTTCCTTTCTTTCTTTTTTTCTTTGTCTCCTCCTTCCTTCTCTTTTTTCTTTCTCTCCTTTTTTAAAACTTTTTAAAAATTAATTTTAAATAAAAACCTTTCTTAAAATTAGATTTCAATTCCAAATTCATTCCAATTAAATTAATTAAACACAATTAATTAATTAAGTCTATTTACAGTCACTTTATCTTCAATTAATGCCTATAATTTCTGTCTTGTGAGTTTTCCCCAAAAATTTATTCTGAAAAAGTTTTTCACACGGCTTGAAAATTTTGCACACAAGCCACCAAACCTAGAGGGAACATTGGCTACTAGTTGCGTACACAACAGCAGGCCAGCAGGCTAACATCGGTCAGTCAGTCCCACAATCTGGGCCTGGCCAGAGCCCACAGCACCAACAAAAAGTGTGTGGATGCATTATTGCCTGCCACCCAGTACCCAGAAACACAGGCCAGCAGCAGACGTGATAGCTACGCATTCATGTTTTTTTCTAATTATAATACGGCCCCCCAACAGTCTGAGGGACCGTGAACTGGCCCCCTATTTAAAAAGTGTGAGGACCCCTGCTGTAAGACCTCACAGGTTGTCTTTCAGTATATTAGCGGCCTGCATAGTTAATAAAACTTAACAGTTTTTACCTTGTATTTTTATTTCTTTGATATATTCAAAAATTTACTGTTTACTGCACTATTTTCAGTGTTATTTCTTTATGACACGACGGACATCAATAGGAGTTCCGGTACCTTTTTTTTTAGAAAAAAAGCACTGGGTTTGGGGATTATTGTTACACATTGTTTTATGTATAGGACTCTGCCTTTTTATTCTGAAAGCTTTATTCCTGTGTAACTCACTGTATGTTAAACTGTGGGTAATCACCTGGGGCTATCTTGCTTTCTGTGAAGCTGACTTCTAAGTCAGTTCAGCCAGCAGCACAACTGTTAACCCTTTGCGTCCCCAAAAAGGGAGCCTAATAAAGTTCATTATTTTTGGCCACCACTTTAAGTTTCCAGAAGCCTTCCTTCTCCCATCCTTTACCCACTGCGGACACCCTCCCCCCGCCCTCGTCAATTATTTACATGCAGTAATACCAATTTAGTCATTGGTTAGAATGACTGAACTGAACTCAATAAGCAGGGGATTCAGGTGCCAGATCATTCTCAGTTGACAGAGAGCAGGGGTGAGGAAGGGACGGGTATATGCTTGATGGTGTGGGCTTTGCCTAAGAGTTACAAACACTATGGCTATGTCTACACTTGGCCAAATAAGTTGACTTAGCATGTCCACGCTATAAAATTAGGTAGATTTAAAGTAGACCTTGCCAAATCAACTTAGAGCATCCACACTGGATGCCTAAGTCAACTTCTAGGGGCTAGGTGGACCTGGGACTGGTCCATGGTGGCAGGGGGGCACCCCTTTCAAAGTGCCAAGGTACTCAGCATTTGCCCCATTGTACCAGGGAACAATGGGGGCTGAGTGGAACAGTGGCAGGGCATAGGAGCAGGGTGGGCAGAGCTGTGTCTTGCCCTGTGGGTGGGCACGCCAGGCTCTAGCTGTGCCAGCCACCCTGGCAGGGAGGTCAGTGGGGGAGCCCTGGGAGCCCTTTAAGTCAATTTAAAGTTGACTTAGGGCTAATCCACGTCTACACTGGCTAAGTCGACTTAATAAAGTCAACTTAGCCAGTAAATTCAACTTTAAACTAGGTTTAATAAAGTCGACTTAAAATTTCCTTAAGTCGACTTAAGCAGCAGCTTAAGTTGACTTAAGGAAAGTGTAGTGTAGACGCAGAGTAAATTAAGTCGACTTAAGCAAGCTTAAGTCAACTTAATTTACAAGTGTAGATGCACCCATACTGAGTGTCAGCCCTTGGAGCAGGGCCCATCTCTCTGCCCTGTATTTGTACAGCACCTAGCACAATGGGCCCTGGTCTGTGCTGAGCTCCTAGGTACAATTGCACTACAAACCAAAGATAATACTGGCTTACACTTTAAACCAACAAGGCAGAAAGGAGCTACCCTCATTACGCTGATGGGGAACTGAGTCACAGGGGGAGTCACTTAGCCAGTATAACTGGGGCCGTTGCTGCCCAAACAGTAGCTAGATGTACTGCATTGCCATTCAGTGCCATAGCCCCAAGATCACCCTCTCTCCCAGCTTGCTGTGGAAGTTTTTCAGTGACAATACCACATAAAAAGGGTCACATGACTCACAAACCATTAGAAGAGCAAAACAGGGCATCCCCGAGGCAAACTGGGTTGAAGGTCACCCTTTATTGCCGGTTTGTTCCTCCTTGATGCCACAAGTGAGCGAGGATGTGGGGGGGAGGGGCATAACCATCCTTTTACACTTAAAAATATGCAAAAGCTTAAATTTTCAACAACTCCCCAGAGAGCCTTATTTGGTTACACTAACACCTAAACATGAATATTAATAAAGATGTGGTGAATATACTTACACCCACCCCCTTGTTATTTACAACTTTAACTTACAGAGCGCAGGAGCTTTACCTTGAAATATATTCTTTGCCACAGAAATGACTGCACATTCCTTAACAAACAAGAGAGGGAAAGGGGAAGAAAACTGATAACGCAATGTTCCCATCCTAGGTCTTATACTGGAGAGGGGAGATAGCATTCGTCAACTTACATTTCTTTCACAAGTTGCAGGAAGGGAGAGAGGAAAAGGAAGATAACACACACTAACTAGAATCTCATTTATAGTTCAGCACGGCTTGCCCGTGCAGCAATCCCATTACCATAGTGACCTGTGGCTCAGGCCGTCCCTTATGTCTGCCTCTAACATTTTGACTCTCCTACACCAACATAATTGGCACCGATTGCTGCAATTGTTAGATTACAGGGCTTTCTGTAAAACATGCTATAGTCTCCACTGGTGGTGCACATTCACACACAGGGCCAGTCTGACCATATAGGCAACCTAGGCAGTTGCCTAGAGCACCAGGTTTTAAGGGGCATCACTGCCCCAGATCTTTTCCCCCAGCAATGTGGGGCTTTTTAAAGTGGCCCGCGCTCTCTTGCCAGCCTGGCTGGGAGCCAGACTGCAGCCACCCGCCTCCTGCCCAGTCCTGGCAAGCAGCTGGGCGCCAGGCTACGGCTGCTTGCCTCTCCTCTGGGCTTTGGGTTTGTTCATGGGCACAAACCAGCATTTAGGATTGTGGCTGTTTGGGGGTTTATCATTAGAGTATGCATCCAGCCCTTTTAAAAACAGAAAACTTAAAAAAAAAATAATTATAATTAATTAATTACATTCTAATTAAAATTTAATTTGAATTTAATGTATTTTAATTTAATTTTAATTCAATAGACTGCTCACTCTTCAGGGTTTTAAAAATTATATTTATGGCCCTTGAGCCAAAAAGCTTAGGAACCATTGGTCTAGTCTATGTTTGCACATGTATATGCCTCTGCCTCATATTAGACAGAATCATAACTGTGTCACATGCCTCATACTGCTAAAAGTGATTCACCTTCAGCTCAAGTGGAAGGAGCCAGTGCTTTGGGAGCAGGAATTCTATGTCTGTTGGGGCCATGAATTGCCAAGTCGCCATCACACGTAGTGCCATGACAACCAAGAAATGCCAGGGCACGGGAGCAGAGCCAGCCCTTCCTGGTGCAGGGTGACGTTTGAGCAACTGAGCTCTGCAGCTGATCAGCAGCCCTGTCTCCACCAGGGTCCCTTCCCTCTGGGGGTCATCTACTCTCTGATGACACAAGAGCCCTGCTTCCTCCAAGCTGGCACAGCCCTCTTCTCTGACTGAGCAGCCTTAGTTCTGACCCCTGCAGCCCATGGGTCCCTGCTCCCCTCAGAGCTGCAAGAGCCACAGAAGCCAGCAGTTGTTGTTATTATATGACCTTTATATTAACTTGGACTTTTTCTCTGTCTGTCTGTTCCCTGTGCTTTCACACCTTTCTCCAGCAGATGGTGTAATGTTTATAGGTTTTAATGGCAATCTGCACCCAGCACAAACCTTGTTAGGCATCTGGCCCTGTAGTACAGGCATTGGGACAGGAGCTTGGGAATCTAGCAGTCACTGGGTTGAAAAGCCACTGTTCATAGGTTTTGATTTGATTTCCTTTTAGTCTTGATTTAAAAATAATATTAGAAAACCAAGTTTTTTAGAACAGACAACATTAAAACCAACACACTAAGAGGGACAAAACAAGTACAGAAGTAATTCAGCTTGGTCAGACTTCTTGTACAGGGCATCTTCAGCACCATGAATGCATTTGTTTGCAAAAGGTCAGCTTGCCAGTGTAGCATGTTTATATATATTGAATATTTACACCTTTATTCAATGTTGGAGGGATGGGACAATCAAAACAATTAGAATATTGCCCAGCAGACCACAGCCTCTTTCCCACCTACTCTAGCATGAGGAAGCTCAGGTTTCGAGCAACATGGCAGGGAAGAATATAAAATAAAGTTTGGAGCAAGCGCCAGGCGTATTTCAGCATGAAAAGTGCCACAGGATTCCTTGCTTGTTTTACCTCTGTGCGGCGCCTTCCATCCCCAAGCCCTATGGAAATCATTTTGCCTACTGCTGGGATGCAGCCACCTTTCGTGGGCTCCAACCATAAGCTTTCGTGGGCTCTGACAAAGTGGGTTGGAGCCCACGAAAGCTTATGCCTGAAGAAATTTGTTAGTCTTTAAGGTGCCACAGGACTCTCATTTTTTACTTCATTTTGTATTGCTCAGCCTAAATTTTGCTGAAGGGGGTGTGTGTGTGTGTGTGTGTAATGGGATCAGTCTCCATCTCCAGCCTGTCCTGGAGACAAACTACTGGCACCATCTTAATGGCTGAAGAACAATGCTGACAAAGCCTGCAAAAGCAAGAAGAATCCACCCTAGAAAAAAAGGGACAAAAAGCCCCATCAAGAACAAGATCAAAGTTACATCTGCCGTTAACTGATGACTCCTGGTCACACAGTACCCTGAGGCAGTGTGGACACAGCAAGATCCATGGACTAAAAGATATAAAACATGGGGGAGACTGCATAGCTTTGGGTAATGTTCTGCACAGCATCCAAGAGCGTCAGTGCACAGGTGTGTGCCTGACAGAGCCCTTGCTCCTCCTCATGCCCAGCTTCCCTGGGCAGGTAGCTGCCATGCGCTGCAAACACCAGCCACAAACTCAAGCTACGATCACAAGCAACAATCAGGACTGGGAACTGTACATGACCAACAGCAGAACATTTGGGTGAGTGGGTGGGTGTATAGGTACTAGATATTAGTTATTAACATAATTGTGTTTTCCTCACAATGAATGTGGCATATTGCCGTGTCCCCCTGAATAAGATCCTGCTAGGCTTTTCTTTTTAAGTACAACAAGGGCAACGCTCTGCCTTTCCAAGTCCCTGCCAGCTCAGCGTGGCCACAGAAGTGCTTTGGCACCTCTCTTGCTAAAGGACTTTCAACAGCAACACACTCAAGCCAGCAAGTGACATTGAACCCCGGTGACTGAAGAGTGAATCATATCGCAATGCAGCCATCTCTGGGGAGGAATATGACAGCTGCTCAACACTGCACAGCAACGCTACACAGCAGCTTCAAGGAAGCCCTGGGGCTCTGGCAGTGATGGGTATCTCACAAGAATTGGGTTCAATTCCTGGATTTGCTTCAGGCTTCCTGTGTGAACCTGAGCAAGTCCCTTGATCTGTCTGTAGAAGGGGATAGTACTTCCCAGTCGATTTAGACTGTAAGTGCTGCAGGCCAGGAACCATCTTTAGCTATGTGCCACATCAAGTACACGGGGCACTAATCTGACCACTGCTGTGGCCTCGGGCTTTTGTGTTGCAGCAGGCAGATGGGATGGTTTCTTAGCTCTGTTGACTGTGGTCATCTAATTGTGATATTGTGTGTGTCTAAATTACCTCTGCTTAGCTCTGAGAAAATGAAACGGGCTTATTCCTTTATAAATCAGAAAAACACAGCCCTGGAAAGACAGCCTGCCCCACACAACTCATCCAACTGAATTGCATTCTAGGATTATTATTATCCCACACACAATCACAGGCATCTGAACTCGCCTCTCCATGAGAGCACTTGAAGGTGAGAAGCCATTACAGGAGGGAACACAGGGGATGGGAAAAGAACAGAACACAGCTGTTAGTGAGCGTGCAATGGTGTCCAATTACTGACAATGGTCACAAATGCGTCACAAGCCCCCATTTCTTTACGGTACTTTTCCTCCCCTGTAAAGCAGCGTAGCATGATTGGAGGGAGTTTATCTGTCTAGATTTGGAGTTTGAAAAGAACTTAAAGGGAGCTAGGTGCCCAAACCCCCTTAATTTTCAATGGGAGTTGGGTGCCTAACTTTGAAAACACCAGTCTTAATTATTTTTAGTCACCTATTGTCTGCCAAGGTGATTCATGAAGTCTGCATGGGCCTTGTCCTAAAACAACTACCTTCTTAAGAGTCATGCAGGTGTAGATTTCATTGGCATCATGCCATCAAAGATCCCTTTCCTCTCCTGCACTGCAGAACTTGCCTGCCTCTGTTTGCCAGGAAGAGAGAGAATCATTCCTCTTCCCTGAAAGAGAGAAAGACAAAGAAATAGCGCAGGCGTCAGCAACCCCTGGCACATGTGCCAGCAGTGGCACGGAAGCTGATTTGGAGCAGCACACAGACCTTCCGCCAAAAGTGCTGCTTCTGCCCCAGAAAAGTAGGCAGCAGTGGCTTGGGCACCCCAGAGTTCCCCAGGCACACCACAGAAAGAAGCTGCCCAGACCTGCAGTGGCTTCTTTCCGCAGTGTGCCTGGGGACTCCTGCCCCAAGCATGCTGTGGAGAGCAGCTGCTCCAGGTGGCTTCTTTCCAGGGCGTACCTGGGAACTTCTCCTCCCGACTCCAGCCATGGCCACCACCAAATTTTCAGGTGGCAGCCACTTTTGCAGCAGAGGGGGCCGCCAGCACCGGCTGAGGGTTGGGGAGAAGGCACTGGCATAGAGGTTGGCAAAGGCTGCCAACCCTGAAATAGTGAAAGAAAAAAGTACATTGCCATGATTTGAAGACTTTAATAACTCAGTCATAGGTTAGAGGTTCATTACAGGCGTGGGTGGGTGAGGTTTTGTGGCCTGCATTGTGCGGGAGGTCAGACTAGATAATCATATTGGTCCCTTCTGACCTTAGGGTCTATGGGTATGTCTACACTAGAAAAGCTACGTCGACTCTGTTAAGTCGATTTAACAAGGTCGACATAAGTAAACTTAAAGTCAACCTTGTTAAGTCGACTTAGAGAGTCTACAATAGAAACTTAAGTCGACTGCCTATGGCCACACTGGCAGTTGCTAGGTCAACTAAGGAGTGGTGCATTGTGGGGAGTGTGCCACATGGCATTGGTGAAGTACCCCCCTCCCCCAGCCACTCCTATAAAACAGGAAGTGAGCTCAGCACCTTTCCCATTGTGCCTGGCAACATGGAGCCCAAGGAGGTCATGGATCGCATTCCGTTCCAATGAGTTGCTGGGAGGTGCTCAGCACCTGCTATGCGTTGCCCAGCGCTCTCATATCCTGGATCACGCTTCTCTGGGACCCCGACAACGTGGGGGCAGACAGCACACCCGCCATCATGCTGAACCTGCGAGCTGCCGTGCTGACGGTGCCCTCCGTGCCCCGTCACTTCTGGTCCCGGGAAACCAGCAGCAACTGGTGGGACCGCATCATCCTCACCATCTGGGACGACCAGTGGCTGCAGAGCTAATGCATGAGCAAGCACACCTTCCTCGACCTGGTCCGGGAGCTCACCCCAGTTCTGCAGTGCATGGACAACCGATTCTGACCCGCCCTGTCTATGGACAAGCGAGTGGCTGTCGCGGTGTGGAAGCTCGCAACCCTGAATTCCTACCGTTCCGTAGCCCACCAGCTTGGGATCGGCAAGGCCACCGTGGGAGCCGCCCTCATGAATGTCAGCAGGGCCATCAACAGAGTCCTGATAGCCTGCCCTGTCACCCCAGGCAACCTGCAGGACACTCTCTGGACTGGTATTCCCCAACTGCAGGGGCATCGTGGACAGCACCCACATCCCCATCTGAGCCCTGGACCGTCGGGCCACAGACTATGTCAACCAGACGGGGTACTGCTCCATGGTCCTGCAAGCCCTCGTGGACCACCATGGGCTCTTCACCAATGTCTAAGTGGCCTGGCCAGGGAAGGTGCATGATGCCCACATCCTCAGGAACTCTGCCCTGTACCAGTGCATGCAGGCTGGCACCTTCTTCCCCAACCACAACATCACCCTTAGGGACGTGCAGGTGCCCGTCCTGATCCTGGGGGTTGAGGGGGAGGGTCAGAGTGGGGGTCAGCATCCACCCCGTGTTCTGGGCCACCAGCGATGAGGGATGCTGGGGTCCGGGGAAGGGGCACCCTCGGCCCGCCGAGGGTAAAGGTGCTCCTCCAGCCGCTGCAGGGTTTCTGAGCGGTGCTCAAGGGTTACAGTCTGGCGCTCGATGAAGTCGAGCAAGTGCTGGAGCATCCCCCGCCTGGCCCTCTGGTGGTCATCCACCCGCTCACGCCAGGCCATCAGGCGTGCCTTGGACACCTCGGTGAGGCAGACCAGCTCCATGTTGTTCTCGTCCCTCGAGCGGTGTCCCCTCCTCCTCCTGGTCAGGGCTGGTGGGGCCCTGGTAGTGCCGCTTGTCAAGGGCGCAGGGTCTGCTGGAGAGAAGCAAAGAACAGAGGTCCCCCCATTAGCTGGTGTGGTGTGCAGCCTGACAGCAGCTGCTGTCCCCTGACTGTCCCTCTTCTTCCCAGTCCCTGTCCTTTGGTTCATGCCGGCTCTGCTGCCCAGGTCGGATGCGGTGGCCACGGTGGTGAGCTGCAGGCAGCCCTGCCCTGGGTGTCTCTTCAAAGGTCACGTGCCACTGGTGTTGGGTGCATGCTGTCTGGCTTGGCGCTCCTGGCTACAGTCCCCCACCCCATTTCCAGACACACCACTGCACCGCTCAAGTCCGGGTCCCCACTGCCACATGGCCCCCAGTCCCTCTGCCCCATGGGACAGCCTCCGCGCGCGCGCCCTAACCCTGCCTGTCCCTGGGCCATGTCCCCCTGCAGTCCCTGTCCCACAGGCATGGACAGCCCTGCCCCCACGGAGGGAGGGAGGAAGTGAGCACTCACCAGCAGGTGCTCCAGGTGTCTGGCATGCTGTCCTCTCACCTGGCTCTTCTTTGGCGGTGGGAGCCTGCTCCTCATCCTCCGGGGCTGGGTCTGCTGTAGGGACAGAGATGAGCTCCAGGCTGGCGAGGTGCCCTCCTGCGGCTGGGCACTGGTATCCCCTGACTGCAGCACCACATTCTCGTCCACCAAGCCCTCCTCCTGGTCATCAAGGGAGGGGGGCTCAGTGGAGTTGATCGTATGGGCTGGCAGGCCGCTGCTCTCCTGCCCAGGAAGGCATCCAGCTGCCAGTAGTACTGGCAGCTGGTGGTGGGGGTTGCCCCCACCTGGACCATGTCCTCCCGGGCCTTCTGGTAGCCCTGGCAGAGGTCCTTTATTTTCACCCAGACCTGTTGGGTGTCGCGGGTGTGCCCCTTCTCTGCCAGGGCCCGGGAGATGGAGGCATATACCTCCTGGGTACGGTGGCTGCCCCACAACCAGGACTGCACTGCCTCGTCCCTCCAGATCTCCAGGAGGTCCAAGATCTACTGGTGGGTCCAGGAGGAGGCCCACTTGCGGCGCTGGCTCCCCTCAGCCACAGTGGCAGGCCAGCTCAGTGGCAGGCAGCTCAGGGTGGGCAGGGCTTTGTCCTGCCCTGTGGTTGCCCAGGGCAGGCTCTTCCTGGTGCCAAGAACTCTGGGAGGAAAGTCTGGAGGCCACTTAGGTCAACTTAGCCAATTAGGTCAACTTAGGGTGTCTACACCAGTATTAAGTCAACTTAACAAGTCCACTTAGGCGTTAAGTCGACCTAAAGAGTGGTAGTTATTAAGTCGACTTAAGGAAGCAGTTAAATCGACTTAATGAAAGCCTGATGTGGACGCAGCATTCTGTAGGTCAACTTAAGCATCCTTTAGTGGACCTAAGTTGCAAGTGTAGACATACTCTATGAGTCTATCTTCTGGCTCTCCCATCAGCTCCCTCTGCCCCTCATCTGCTCTGTGAGGCACAGATTCTGAAATCACATCCTTAAACCTGAACCTAGAATGAAGATTATTGAAACTAGAGCAGAGCTCAGGCCCAGGGAAAGTAAGCCAGACTTCACTTGATGAAAACCATAAACCACAAGTGTATAATTACGGTGGGCCTGACTCCTCGTGACTTTCCTGTTGCCAGAACTGACAGCTGGGTACAGGCGATGAAATGAACCTTGGGGACAGCAACATACTCTGCAGCCACAGTGAGGTGACCGCCCTTCCTTTCCCTCCACCACGCAGGGGGTTGAGGGTAGCCTGGACATGAAGCTAGAGGCCCATGGGAGAGGGAGACCCACTCCGTGTGAGGTAGCAGCTCCGAGGTGTTGCACACTTTATTACAAGAAGCCGATATGTTGTTTCTTTCCCCTCCCTTCCATCCTTTCTTTGCAGAATTGTTGTCAGTCCTCCCAGCAAGATGGGCCCCTGGTTTCAAACTCACCAAGCTCTGTTGCTTCACAGTCATTACACATTTATCCACACAAACCAGGCCATGGAAAGAATATTAGTGGGAGACCAACCCTACACAAGAGACAGCTGAGGATTATCTCCCCCCTCCCACCCTGCCCCCAATGCTTGGGATCCATCAGGAGGTGCTGAACAGAATTAAAGAGAAGAAAGACCTAACTTGAAAACCTTCTACCTCCTTTCCCATGTCTGGCACCTTAGCTCTGGGTTGCCAAAGCACCTTCGCGCTGCCTTTTTCACCCACGAGGCCTATTGCCAGCCATGCAGTTACTGGACATCCAACAGCACCTGGCTGTGTGTTGGGGTTAGAGGCGGCCTTTGGCTACTGGGGGCCCTAGGCGAAGGCCCCTTGTGGGATAGGTGAAGCAGGCAACAGGGCTCCTGACTGCTCGGGGCCCTAGACCTGTGCCTGCTTCACCTACCTCAAAAGCCGCCTCTGGTTGGGGTGGCTCGCTTAGTAGTGCATCTGCCAGGAGACCTGAAAGTCAAGGGGTTCATTCTCAAACCCCAATGGTATCCTCTGAAGGGCTCAAAGGGCAGAAATTAAAGCTCCATCGGGGAAGAGCAGGGGATAGCTGTGTGTGTGCTGGCCGCGGTGCTGTCTCTGCAGCAGCTGTTGTTAGCCAACAATAATGGCTACTTTTGTTGCATGCGTGTGGGCACTACCAATTACAGCAATGTCCTTAGTGTCCACCCAGGACAGCTCAAATGGGGCAGGTCCTGGGGCCATCCCAGGTTTGCTCCACACCTACTGCATTCTGAGATGAACTCTCTGAGCCCACTTAGAGGCCCCATCCACCTGGACTCAATAAAAAATGAGCTGCTTCTTTGAGTTGCAGGGGTTAATTCTAGGTTCATGGCTGCCTGAGGCCCAGCAGCACCTAGCTCGTGTCTTTGGAGAGCATTAGAGGAGCCTTTTGTAAAGGCTCGTTAAAGGTCCGTCAGCTCACAGAAACTACCAGCACATCATACACTTCCTAGCCAGGTGTGCTCCTCATTGTGCCCTCTGGCCGGTGTTACACAGTGCACTGGACCCTGGCTCTATGTCCTCCACCGATGAGTCCTCCAGAGTGCATGAGCCTCCAGTAGACATAGAGCTAACAACAGAGCGCTGGCTGCAGTGGGGCAGGTTCTGGCAACTCCAGCTGGCAGACAGCCCACAGGGAACATGTGCCAGCTGGCACATTTTAGTGTCCCCAGTCTGCTCTAAACTCCAGGTGGACACAGAACCAGCAAGCCACAGCCAGCTCCCCCGTCTGCAAGGACCAATTCTGCAGGGCTGGCAGCGTCTAGGTGCCGTGGGATATATCCACCCATGGTGCTCAGCAACGGGGTCCTCCATGGGGAGACTGGGGTGGAGGAAAGTGACCAAAACCCACCCTCTACTGGGAGTCGGAGCAGTCCAGAAAGCCCAGGCAGGATGGAAATCCCTTGGTTTGGGGTCACTGCAGTAGAACTGGCAAGGCCCTGTCTTGTGATAGAGGGCACCAGCCTCCACAGCGGTCAGCTCAGTGCTCCCCCCAGCACCAGCCTGTTACACGAGGCTGCAAGTGAAAGAACGGAATCGCTCACGTGCAGGCTACTCCCTGACTGGACAGTGTCCAAAGCTGTAGCTGGTCGGGAACCGTTGATTTGGGGGAAGGGAAGTGGGCAAAGGGAGGGTTAGAAAATGCTGATTGGGCAAAAGTGAAACTGTTGGTAGGAAAGGGTCCAATTCCACAAATCTCTCCCTTTGAAACCTTCAGGGATTTTTTCCCCCAAAGTAGTTCAAGTGTCCTGTTTTCAGTTTCTAAGGAAAAATGTGTGGGTTTTGGTTCAAAATGACTTTTTATTTAAAATTTGCAGTTATTTAAACTAAAAGAAACAAGGTGAAAACATTTTTTAAAAAAGCAAACCCAACACAAAACATTTTCACTGCCCAGAGCAGCCCTTTTTCCCCCCTGGATTCCCAGTTTGTGAAAGATTTCAACTTTTTGTTCCATTTGGAGATGGGAAAAATACTCAAAATTCCAAAATTAAAAAACAAAACAAAATCCCACACATCACACCTCTTGCCAGATGGGAAAATTATTTCCTGCCTAGCTCGTTACCATTTCCAGAGCCTCAAAGACCTCTGGGGTCCTGGAAGAAAGGAGCTCACGCTCCCTTCTAGCCAGACCCCCGTGGGTCCCAACAAGAAGGAAGCAGCGGCTCCCTTCCTGCTGGGACCCGCAGGGGTCCTGGAGAAAAGGAACCCCGTGGTCTCTTCTTGCTGGGACCACCCAGTCCCAGCTAGGAGGGAGCGCAGGGGCTCCTTTCCCCCCTTGCCCTAAGCCGACTAAGTCGACTTAGGATGTTCACATTGCTTAAGTCGACTTAGAAAGTAGGTTTTATAAAGTCGACTTTATATTTCCTTAAGTCGACTTAAGCAGCAGCTTAAGTCGACTTAAGGAAACGCCAGTGTGGACACAGAGTAAATTAAGCCATCTTAAGCCTTCTTAAATCGACTTAATTTACTAGTGTAGATGCACCCCTTGACACTCACCCTGCTGTTATATCTGTAAAGAGCAATCTGACCCCTTCTCAGCCTATGTTTTGCTAGGCTCAGTCAGACAAGTTCTTTTAGTCTCCTCTCCTCAGTCTCATAGGACAGGTTCTTCATTCCCCTGGTCACCCTCACTGCCCTTCTCTGTGTAAGCCCTGGGTACACCTCATGTGGGTGGTGTGGTGACTCTCATTTTGTAGGTGTTTTATGGAGCTGTTGAGAGCCATTTTTGTCCCCAGAGCTGTAAAGCCAAGTAGGCACTTTTAGCTTTTGTTACTATGAATCCAACTAGACATGGGAGGATGGAGCCACAAAATCAAAAAAGCCCTAAAATAACTTCTGAGCCCAAAAATGTTGTGATTTTAAAGTCTGCTACCTCAGGCCCTTCTAGAATAAAAGAACATCCCGTCACGTCTGAGCATCTCCCCCAACCCATGGTACAGGACTCTCATTTCTAACTGGGTTGGACAAACAGAGCCCCCAGCTGATTTCTCCAGCTGCTGGGCCCACCCACCTGCAGCATCTCAACACGTGGCACTGAGGAAAATTCAGCCTGGGGCAACACTATTTTAATCCCTCTCCAACACAAATTTTGTCTCTGAGGAGACCAGCCAATTCCCACTCAGTTCAGCTTTGTCCCCAAAGACGACAGAACTCCTGAGACCAAGAAAGCATTTGAATCTCTGAGTGAGGGCAGCCCCAGACTCTCCAGCCTGCCCACCCCCTGGAATATCGTCACAGGCCTGGTGTTTCTGGATGCCATCAAGGAGTAAATAAGCCAGCACCTCCTTCCCATGTGCAATATCGGGTTCTCAAACTCTCAGTGCTGCAGCAGCTCAGCATGCAATGTCTACCATTGTCTCCCCGGTTTTAATCCATCCTCCTGGCTCTTTCCTGTGCCTACTTGTCATCTGATCAGTCCTATGCAGCCAGAGAATTGGGCTGTTAACCTCTTCCAAGGCTGCTTCACATGGCCTTCATCTGAGGAGTCCACTAGCCCATCGCTGCTGGCAAAGTAATACCCACTGAGCCAAGGAACCCAACTTCCTTGCTCACCTTACTCCAGCCCCTCCAGTTATTTAACAGCACATTGCTGCCGATAAAGAATGATTGGCTGGGACAAAGACAATGTGTCTTGATTAAAGGACATACTTTAGGAACTGATGAGGGTGGTGCCCATGTACTCAGCATCTGCTGCCTGGTAGCATTTTCTCAGGACCAAAGGGCCAGCTAATGGGTGCTTGGAAGAGCTCGTTTGTTTCTAGAGCACCCCCTGGAACAGCAAGCCCCCTTGAATTCCTACTCCCTAATCCAATAAAAGGTCCCATCAAGTCCATGCATCTCTTCTCTCCCTACTGCTTGTAAATCAATCTCCTGCATTCTCAACTTCTGGCTCATTAAGTGCTCATCTAGTTTGCATCTTCCCGTGATATATTTTCTTTAGGAGGGTTCTCTCCATCAGGTCCTTCTGCATTCTCTGGCCTGTGCTATGCAGAAGGTCAGACTAATGCATCTTTCTGGCCTAAAAAGGAAAAAGGAACAACAGATGCACAGCTGCTTAGCTCCCTTCACTTCCTTTGTCTGTCTACTTTCCCTTCCCTCCTCCTCTCAAAAGCACAAGGCATTTCCTTTATACCTGCCTTGACATTTCTTATTTATCTCCCACAGCTGTCTGCAATACCAAATGATCCTCTCAAACACTAGAACCTGGTCTACACTTGCTGCCATTTTTGGCAACAGTCAAAGGGAGATAAGCAAGATCTGTAAAATAACTTGCATATTTCCCTTCAACTTTCTAGCACCATTTACCCCCATATCGCCACTGCACTGAGTCAAAAGGAAACACCCAACCTAGCACTACTCTGCTTTAGGAGGTGGTGGATTTAGTGAGTCAAATTCCAGATCAATTCCAGGTCTTCATTTACTGCTGAAATCAAACCAGAGAGCTCAAACTGACAGTGGCCAGTTTGCCACCATCAGTGTAGACTTGCCGCCCCCCCTCACACACACACACACACACCCCTCTTTCTCTCTTCCCACCCTCCCTCTCCGTGCCTCTCTTCTTTATTAAAACAATGCAGAGGAGATTCTGCCAGCACAATTGATCACATTAAAAAGCAATTTTGGGGCCTTGCATTAATCAAGTGAAGAATAGGAGGCAGTAAGTTAGTCTAACACTCTGATCATTGTCAGAGCTTTGCGCAATGGCTAGAAGGATGTATAGTCAAGGTTTACTTCTCCCCACGTTGAAGGTCTCCACTGGGCTTGGGGTGGGGTCTTCCATCAGACTTTTGGCACAGTCGGAAGTAAACATAATCCAGAATTTTGATATAAAAAGCACTTTGGCCAAAAGGCTCGGGGCGGGTGGAGGGGGATCGATACTGGCTATTAAAAGCAATGCCAGTGGGTATTAAACACTTCATACCTCACCTGGTAAACTAGAGTGAATCACAGAGAGGGTTTATTAGCTGCTAGTGTAAAGATCTCATATTCTGTTGGACAGAGGATCTCATCTTCTCCTGGCCCCAAAGGATCATAGCACTGATATTGCTAATAGCATCTGCTCCAACCTCGCCAAACCCTCCAATTTCTTCTCATGCTCAGAACTCAAAATTAGGTTTCATAAAACAGAAGTCTCCAGCTCACTGGTCAACAGGCTGATGGCTAGTGCTGTGCCATCATCAGCAAACCAGGCGGCTAGCAGCTCCCTCATTCAGCACTGGCTGTCACCCAGACTGTGAATCAAAGAAAATCTACTGGTTACTCAAGTTCCACCCATCTTGTCACAACTGTTAAAAGCTTCATTCAAAAAGCCATTTTTAATGCACAACAATTTCATTGATGCTACAGATTAAAAAACAAGACTACAAACCTTGATCTTACATGCCAATAGTTGTCGCTCTTTATGAGCTGTTACGGGTTGTGTTAGAACTCGCTTAAGCTGCCTTTCATTAAGTTTAAAAAGCAGCTGAGCTCCTTTGTGGAACCAGATAGCTGATACCATAGGAGCCACTGCCCAAATCACCATCCCACATCAAGGCTTGAGTAGAGGCTGAAAACATGTGGCCCAAGCAGTTTTGCTGGGGTCTGATGAAGCAAATGCTGAAGCCAGTTCATGATTGGTGGAGCTGTCCTTGGGGGGGGGGGGGGGGGGGTCAGAGAGAGAAACAGAAGAAAGCCAAGCATACAGCTAAGAGAAAAAGCTAAGAGCATTTGGGGCTAAGTGCTGCTTAGACAGGGGCTTGGAACTGAATGCAAAGCAACTGTCTTCAGTTGTGTGATTCCTCCTGTGTTCTGTGAACTAGGACATCGTACAGCCTCTGTAAATAAATAGGTTGCATCATAGAACTGGAAAGGACTTGTGAGGTCATCTAATCCACTTCCCTGCACCCAAGGCAAGACCAAACATTATCTAGACCATCCCTGACAAGTACCTGTCCACCTTGCTCTTAAAAATCTCCAATGACAGAGATTCCATCACTTCCCTGGGCAATTTATTCTGGTGCTTAACTACCCCAACAGTGAGGAAGTTCCCTCCATACCCATGTCCATCCTAAATCGTCCTTGCTCCATCAATTTTCCTTCTAATGGAAGGAATCGGCTAGACCTTAAAAACTGGCTAACAATGTATGCCAACCGCTGTTTCATAGCCTGCATTCATTTATGGGAGAGCCACCTTCCTGGTGGAAATCCAGGATTGAAACAGAGACCACTACAGATAAACCCATCAGGTCACACATTGAGAGCTGTAACAGGCCCACATCCTCTGGGACCAAGGGGAAACCTACCATGCTTTGACAGTGAGTCCAAATAACATAGACCCCATGTTTGAAACTACAGCCCCATGATTCCTGCTGTGACCAGCTGATAAGCAGCTAGGATTTCTCCCTGGTGGGTTGAATGTCAATATCACATTTGAAAACCAATAGACTAGATCTCAAATGTAGTGACATGGTAGCTTATAAGGAACTTGTTCCAGTTAAAGAAAAGAAAAAGAAAAGAGGAAAAGCACACACTTAATTTTTGTAGCTCCTTGGGGAAATCAGCAGTTGTGCATAAAACATGAACAGTCTAATCCTTGAGCTAAGAAGATTTTAGCTCAGGAAAAGTATATGGTTGCTGCATTATTTCACTTGATTTATTTTTAAGTTTTTAAGCCCAAATGCTTAATTCTAAAAGAATACAACCTGGCATTGACAGTCCTATGAGCAAAGTCATAGGCCTTAACATCCAGCTTGGGGGGCCAGGGGAAGGGGGAAAAGGAAGATTTCCTGCCCTGGCTGTCATTAGAAGGTGATTTACCAGTACAAGTGAAGGATCAGTTCCAGAATAATGGCAATGCATGAGTTTTTATAAGGATACCACCATAAAAATCAGCACTGGCCCCCTGCCAACACAGTACTGAGCAGATTGGGAACATATTTCAAGAGCACATACTAGGGGTTGGAACATTCTGGGCTGCATGACCTCAGCAACAAAATGGAAAGTTTTCCAGCCTTCCATAAACCCCTCTGGGCACGTGATTACCATTAGCACTCTTCCAAAAGCACTGGCCATGGCTAAAGCCACAAGGATACCATGTCTCTATTTACATCATTTTTTGGGGTGGCTGTACAGCTCTGGCTGCTTCATTCCCCATCTAGCTCCAGGCCTGAGTCGTCTGCGTGATTCACTAGTTTAAGGAAGGAACTGGCAGAAGCAGCACATCTCTACAGAATAGAGGCAAAACCAACTGCACGTGCCTGACGGACACCAAAGAAAGCACTGGCAGAAGCTGGAATAGAGTAGGGAACAGTGGAAATTCTCTTGGGAGGGTGCACGTATAACCATTGTTGGTGTGGACAAAGAATCACACTTCTGACAGATCCCCTGCCTCTGTCTTTGCATTTTCCATGGGCAGCCTGGCCCTGCGACACTACCTGTAGATAGAGCTTTAACATTATCCTATGCATCCATAGCACCAAGTAGAGAAAGGCCTGTTTTGGGGGACTGCAGGGGGCTGGTTCAGATTATCTTTGCCATTCGAGTATCTGATGGACAAAACAAACCTGTGACCCCTTCACCATTAATGTGTACGGGGGTAGATCAACCCAACAAAAGTAGATGATCCCATGCAGGCAAGTTTCAACTTGGTATCACAAGGGTAATCACAAAAGTGTATGCCTTTTTAATACGATCAAAGACATTTAGTTAAAGTACTCATAATGGACTCTTTATGCCAACCGATGCTGGATCAACTTCACACTGGGCACCATGGAGTGGTGTGTAGGAAGGATAATCACTGAAAGTTAATTTTGGTGGCTTTGACCACCTTACTGAAGAGGAGACCCAAGGAAACTGTTTGAAGTGGGATTGGGTTATGGATCAAGAACCTCTGGCCATGCCTCCATGAGGCTTTTGACAGCCCTTTCAAGGACCTGGGAGCTGTCCAGGTTACTCAAAGTGTGGATAATAACCTTCCACCCCATAATACTCTGGTTTACCCAGTTAATCTATCATGGCCACTTTACAACGGCTGCTGCAGCTACTGTTAAGACACAACCAGTAGCTGCCAAGTGAATGCACAACATGTTCACATATGGTGAGGAGATGTCAGTCAGGCATTGCAAACTGTTGATAGGATGAATCAGACACAGCTTTGAGCATTTTACGTAGAGAACAGCAGCATAAGGAAGTTCTGTGCCAGATCCCTCCATTATGGAGCCATCTCAGAGGATCAGCCCTGGCCAATTCCTATTTCCATAACTCCCTTGTCTGCTAAGGCAGACAATACCAGACACCATGATGTCTGTCTCCCCTGCATGGAGCTAGTATTTAGCAAAAGAAGATGACCATTTCATTTTATAATTAGAGCTGATGTTTAGTTTAGGGCAGAACCACAATTTGAGACAGCCTACCCTCATCTTCTAGTCAATACAGCCTTAAGGCAGGGACTATTAGAGGGGTAGTGGGTAACACCACTCATAATTTAGGCTGCCCACTGCTTCCCTTTATAAGGCACTGTTTATAACTTTTCCAATCTGTAAATGTTGTTGTACACACTGAGCAAGGTGGAGATTTGAGGGCAACAGTCAAACAGGTCAAGTACCTAGGGTCAATCACCACTGATGAGAGAGCAAAGGCAGAAATTCTGGCAAAACTGCATTAACTTTACCAGGGCTGCTGCTGTTTAAGTCAATGGGAAGGAACAGGAACATCTCAGTGCAGTCCAGACTGACACTGCTGCATGCACTGGTCACCTGTGGTTTTTTGTGTATGCATGCAGTATATGGACCCTAACAGCAAAACTTGAACAGAAAGTAGGCAGTGAGATAAGATACTTCCATAAAATTGTGGCCCTCTTCTCCCTGGACCATGTCACTAATGAAGAGGTTTGGACCATCAGCACCTGATGTTCTGGGTCATATGATAATCTCCCAACAATTGTGAAGAAAAGCAAGCTGAAAGGGGATAGGCCTGAAACAAGATCAGCTGGCCTAGGGGAGCTCATCCTCTAAAGGACAGTACAGGGAAGAGATGAGGCAGACTGGCAACATAAAATGGGGAAAAAAAAAAAACCATGGCCAGGAATGGACTTTGGAGATTCATGCACTGACAATCATCTGGGGTAGAAACAAGTTGCTGACTGTTCATCAGTGATGGTACCCCAATAACCAGTGCGGTTATAGGAGCAATAATCCCTATCTGAAAGATCGGTATGCGAGTGGCTTTCCTCACTTAGCCAGCTAAGGGCAGCTGGTGCTGTCCCGCTCAGACATTTGTATTAGAACTGTCTGTGCATTTCATGATAAAACTCCACATTACAGCAATTGTGCTCAGCTACCAGCCACCTAGGCCAAATAAGCAGGGCAGAAGACTCCATCTGTCAGCTCCAAGCACTTGCTTCAACCCTAAAGCCTTTTCCCAAGCCTGGATTAGTAGTGAAATGAAATAGGTTTGCTGAACTCAAGTGAGTTCCCAGGGTAGCTGGAGCTGCAAGCCCTGTATCCTCCTTTTGAGAGGAGCCACTTTCAAATTGCCAGAAGAACTAGCAGTACAAAGTCCAGAAGTCTCTTCAGAAGCAATTTGAAAGCATGGGGCAGGGGGGCAGCTGTGTCCAGCCCCACCGCATGTACCTCTTCACCCTGCCAGCTCCAAAACTTCAGCTCTGAAGAACCCCCTTGCCTCACTTAAGAGGGCAGCTGGCACCTTAGGAGCAGATGGTCAGCACCACACAAGAAAGGATCCATGAGCCAGCTCATACAGATGAAGAGGGAACAGAACAGTGTCTGAAGTAGGCATGGCCCTGCAGGGTGAAATGCTGTCATAACAGGTCAGAAAAGGAGACAGGCTCAGTAGGTCCTGGGTACTTGCTTTGTGGTGGATTGGCTAGTCTCCTCCCTAGGAAGAAGGGAAACCATTTTTTCCATAGATTATTAGGGCTGAAAGAGGGCACAGGAGGTCATCTAGTCCAAGCTCCTGCTAAAAGCAGGGCTACTCCCACTTAGACCTCCCCCCTTCAGCAGGGCTGAAATGAGTACCACCTGTGTGAATCTCACTCCTGCAGACAGCCACTGCCCTGGAAGCCTAGGAAGAGAAAGTGAGGGTTGAATGGAGGACACTGCAGAGAGGGGTGCACCATGGCATTGCATTTCTCTGCTGAAAGATTGTGGAGAGGCTGGGGCCAGAATGGGCTTAGTTAGTTCACAGATTAACCACTTACAGTAGCCCTTAAACTGGGTTCAACTACAGCACCATTCAGCTTCCAGTACTGGCTCCCCCACCCCACTCAGATATCTAGTGGGCACACTGGAGGTTTTCCCTGGTTACACTGACCATAGCATTGTTGGGGGAGAGGACACGCTCAGGCAGTGCTGTGCTCAGAAGATGGTCCAGCCTGCACTTCCCCCCCCCCCCATTCTTTCTCTACTAGTTTTCCTATCTAGTGCAGCCTGATCATTGTATTGGAGGTGGGTGAAGAGGGAAAGAGTACCAAGATTCCTCCAGTCCCCTCCTGACCAAAAATTGGCCATTGATC
>ML685910.1:2658583-2729731 GCA_007922175.1 Pelusios castaneus | reverse complement strand
CACACACACACACACACACACCCCCCTCCAGGAGTGCTGGGAGAACAAGCAGCTGGGACTTTCTTCCCTGTTAAGGTGTCACCTTAAGAGTCCTTTGAGATTGGACTTGAATAGGTAGCTGCTCCACTCACTGCAGAGCCCTATTGTGCCATCAGCCAAGAGCACCAGCATCTCCTCCTAGCTGAGGCTATGCAAGCACTCACTCGATGGCACAGCCTTGAGGCAGAGCAGGTGTTAACACTCATAGGGAGCTACATTTGCAAATAGAGGCAGCCGCTGCCACTCTTCAATCGTTTGCTCCCATTTGCAGGGGCAACATCCCCCCAGTGACAGCAGCTTTGTGGAAGGCTTGCAGCAGGGAGTTGAATGCCACTGCAATACACAGTTGCACGTTGGGTTTTTGATGCAGGGCTGTTTTCACCAGCAGCTACAGGAGCACACCTGGGTGCTGAGGGCTGCTTCAGCTAGAGCAGAGCTCATTTCCTCAGCATGGAAACAACCTGTTTCAGGGCAAGTTCCAGAAAGCCTGATCACACCAGTAGGACCACCCCAGCTTAAGGAAGCATCTAATCAGTGAGACAGGCTAGTGCAGCCTTAGCTCACCATATAGGGGCCTCTTGCCCTGCCCCGAACCATGGGCCAGGCATTTGTTTAGAATCCATGTTCTAGGGTTAAAAGTCAGGACATTAGCCAGGCTACAGTAGAGTTCCCTTTATTGCCAAGCTACTGCTCCAGCAAAGCTCAGGAAGCAGGATGGCTGAGTTTTTTGCACACAAGACACAATGCCAGGGCAACCGAGGTCATAGCCAACACCACTGCCACCACAGCCAGCCCCACGATCATGCTGGACCCCTCTGCTGCATCTGCAAAGGAAAGTTAGTTTTAGAACATGAGCCAGAGCTTTCCACCCACTTCTCCCACCAGCTAATACCTCCATACCCTGTGAGGACATCTTCAGTGCTGCCATTTGACCTGAGGGACCCCACAAGCCTTGAGGTGGGTCAAGAATGAACAGTGGTCCAACTGCAACATCAGCTTCAGATGCCATTACTGCAGAGCCATCTAGATAGGGATTAATGGGCAAATGAGGTCAGGTAATATAGGGCTGATTTGAGCACCCCTGTGGTGCTTGTTTTTATTTGCATTAATCCTTTATTAAACCTGTTCTCCAGGAGCTGAGAAGTTCCTTTACAAGTGGGGAAGGAGGAAGGGAGACTGCATGACTCACCTGGGTCAGGACAGGTAAGAAGTCAGCATCAGGCCAGTTCTTTTGATAGGCCAGTCCAGTCCTCTGAACCCCACTTGGGATGGGACTGAGTGCTGTCATCCAGCCTGGAAGACAGCCTCCCCATTCAGTAAGCCCAATACACTGTAGACACCTTACCATTCCTAGAAGGCATCTCTCTTCCAAAGCGCCTTCCTGGCCTCCTGTCCAAGGTGCTGAGTCTCCTGGACTGTCCAACCAGCCCACAGTTCCCAGTCTCACAGCAGCTGCAGATGTCTCTGGTGCCTTCCACTGGAGACCAGCTGGAAGAGATTAGCTACAGTGAGAACTGGTCCCTGGATTGATTTTCCCCTTCCTTATGCTTTACTCCAGCTACTTACACATTGTCAGCTTTGTTGAAGGAACAAGCCTTGTTCAAGGCATCTGGGGCTTGCTCAGCTGCTGTGACCTTTAGATGGCAAGTGATGTAGATCTAAAGAGAGATTAAGAGGACTATCATCCCAAAGGATTGTTACAGTAACCCTGGGTAGCCAGGGTTACTGCTGTATTAGCAATTCTTTTGGTTCACTGGCTGCAACAGGAGTAGAAAGGTTTTGTTGGCCCAAAATCCAATTTATGTGACCTGAAGCAAATCATTTTATTTGAAGTTTTTACTTCACACTCGAGAGGGGTAAGAGGCATCTTACCAAGTTGCTGGCTTCTCCTGCAAACTTGAACACATCCACCACGAACTGCAGCATGTCCTGCCTGGGCCTGAGCCCTATGAAGGCTGAGGTGGCATCATCAGATCTCCCATCCACCAGGCAGCTAGAGATGAGACAAAAGGTCAGCAAGATCCACTAGCCAGGGGTAGCTGCCAAGGAGCTGTGCAGTAACTATCCCCTAGCAACAGTTGCCTGCCTTTTCCTTTGTGGACCACTACATAAGCAAGCTGTTTTAAACATTTAACATAACCAATGGCTCATGGGAGTCAAACTTGTACATCAAGTATAATTATGCTCACTGACCAACATATTGCACTCAGTATGTTTACCTGCAGTAATTATCTTCCCCCCACCCCCATGGACCTCCAGACCACAGGCTGGGAACCAGTGCCCTAGAGATGGCTCTGCAGCTCTTACCCATTGAAGTCAACAACAGCATAATGGGGGAAGGAATCCCTGTCTGGTGTCAGGGTGGCCACACAGCTGTCCACAAAGAGCCTCAGAGCCACATGGTTCCCAGTGTGGACATCAGCTTGGATGTGCATGACCTCCCCCAGCTGAAATCCATTGGAGGGTCTCTCAGCACTCCAGTCATCTGCAAGGCAAGGACTCCATGAAGGGTTTCAAAAGGTACATGGTGCTTCCCGAGACCCTTACTCTGATGGACAGACCCAGTCTGCAAGGGAAGGACCTGGGCTAGTTAACAGTAGAAATGGAGTTTTTCCTCAGGAGACACTTCCACTTCAAGCACATCTATTGCCATGTCATTCAGGAATGGAGTTGGGTGATAAACCTGGATCAGAACATGCCTGATCCTTAGAAGATTTAGAGTGTAGCATTTACAGCTGTAGTCCATGATCAGTGCTAGCTGGGTATCAAAAGGGACAGTTAGCAGGATGAGCTATTAGTGGATACAGCTTCCTTTTCTTACTTGAACTTGCACCCACCATTCATCAGGCGCAAGGAGAAAACCAGCTTCTCCTCTGCAGAGAGGGTGGAGCTGAAGGGAACCCATGTTGGCTTGATGGCTTTGCTGCTCACATTGTCCTTCCTGGAAGAGAAAGTTACAATGGTAACAAACCCCAGAATGGTAACTGGGCACAACAGGGTTAGGAATCTTCCAAGCTCACCTGGGATAGTGACACTCAACAGGAATCACAACCGGACTGGTTCTCAGGATCACAGGGCTGCTGGCAGGGCTTGGGTTGTAGGACAGGCTTGTGGTGTAGACCAGAGAGTCTGGGGTCACCTGGGGAGAAAGACAGTAGGGGGTTAAGACCCCATTAACAGGTTGAAGCTAGCAAGACTGTAGAAGCCTTGCCATGTAGTTTGACAGAAGCAAGCCTCACACCCTGTACCCACCCTCCATGTGGGGTCCAAAGGAGACAGACAGAGCTTGGGCTCAATCTCTGACAAAACTAGAGAGCTTAGCATTAGCCCTTCCTCCATCAGCAGCACCAAGGCCCAGAGGGAAGTCTTGTATTGCTGGGACAGGGCAACTGCATTCCAGGTCACAGGCGCTGGCAGTGGGGAAAGCAGTGCCAGGAATCACCCCTCCTCAGCCAAGTGGTCAAGCCCAGCCCTTGGACAAAGGATGCTAGCTCCCAGCAGGGAACAGTCCAGGCAGCACAAAGCATGGGTTTCACTCCAGCTGGCTTCCCCCATTCAGAGATTTCTTGTTCAATCTCTTCAACCAAATAAGCCTTTGGGGAACTGCTGTAGCCTTTGACAAGACAGATGAGATGGCATTGGTTTATAACTCACTAGAGCCCAGCCTCTGTCTACCCCAAGACCAAATACCTCAGACCACAAAGGTCCAGTCACTATGGCCACTCGTTTCCAAAGCCCAGAGCTAGAGGGGTCAGACAGCAGCTGTGTGCTCAGCTCTGGAAAGACACTAGTCACTCAGACTGCAATGGAAAAACAATTCTGGTTGCCCCAGCTTCTGCACTACATCTTGGAGTCACCCCTGAGCAGGACCACCACAAGACAGGCTGTTCAGTTAACTTAGGGCCCTACCAGCCTCTTTCAGCTGGAAGTTTAGCATCCCAAGCTTATCTACAGCCAAGGCATGACATGAAAGTCTTTCCCTGCAGTATAGTCTGGCAAGTAACTTGATTGTGACATTCATGATCAATACACAGGCCGACTTCTGTGGGAGTCCCTCTACTCCCACTCCCCCAAACACCTTTTGAAGCCAGGGCAATAGGTGATTCCCAGGGCCAGCTGGAGAGGAGAGGTCTTCATTTTTCACAGGGCAGCTGGAGATGGCTATGTTTTTACAACTCCTAATAGCCTTTGAGGCATACTTGAGGGCTACCTTTGCAAGAGCTGAGCCAAATTTGGTCCAGGTGAGGACAAGTTAAAAAGTTTTCTGAAAACTGCAGTTTCATTGAAATAATTTCATGGGAATGTGACTGATAAGGTGGTAGAGGGTTTTGTTCTGATCAATTTTAATGCACTGGAATCAGACACACTGAAGCAACCCAACAGAAGCGAGTTGCTGCCAGAGACTCTTATGAGAAGGTTCCTTTTGCTCCAGCTGAGAGCAAAGTTCTTCTTCCTGACCAGCTCCAGGTAGACTCCCCCATGCTCCAGCCCCTGGCCACAATCCTGCTGCATGGATGCTGGCCTGGCCTGAACTCCAAGCAGCATTACTGCAATACCAGTGCAGGGGGATGCATTTAGGCCCCACATTGGCATGTGTTACGCTACAGGATGCATGAGGGTCCGTAGGCAGAACACTCTTCTTGAGCAGTTGATATGCCACCCAGGTAGCCAACTCACAACTAGCCAGCAACAAAGCCTGGAACAGAGACAAGACAAAGTGGGGGCAGCTCAGAGGGGGCCTGCCTAGTGTATCTCACCTGGTTAAGCCTCCTTTGGGCCAGACTGCCCAGAAAACTCAGCACCCATTCGAGTGCCTACAAGTGCTTACTGCCCAACACACTGCTCTGGTTTTGAAGGCCTGGCCCAGTTATGGGTGGTGCTGTCTTTCAGCCCTGATTAGACACGGCCAGAGCCTAGAGAATTGGACATATTTGTCTCCTCACCCAGTTTAAGACAACTGAAGTTTGCTTGCTACTAGGAGACAAGTCTTAGCACATGCCTCACTTGTGACTAGTGATGGTGTCTGATTTCATAGTTAAGTGATCAATTCAAGTCACATTAGTTGGCCCAGGACCCAATTGCATAGTTTAGTTTACATGCATTACTTCCAGCCAAGACATGGTCAGCTCAGGCCTGCAGTCTTTTCCTTGACAATCTGTAGGACTAAAACAGTTTGCAGAGAAAAATAAGCATTGCAAATAGTGAGAAATAAATGTGATTTGTGGATAGTTTATACAAGCAAGTAATCACTCTCCTTTGATCAACTCTAATCACAACCAAAGCTCAGCTGCTTCATGCTCAATGCCCAAATGTAAACACTGCTCTCTTGTGTTCAGCCAGGACAGGGAAGGGGACACAGATTCTGTATACATTTGGGACATCTTACCTGCAAGGTGCTGCCACATTCATGGAGCCCAGCCACAAAGGTCACTGTGTTCTCTGCAGCATTCAGGGCTGTGTACTGGCAGGCAGCTGGGCCAAGGCTCAGGTCAGCAGCTTTGACCAGTCGGCCCATCCCAAACAGATCTCTATGCACCGTGATCACCAGCTGAGCCTCCTCACACTGCACCATGACTGGCTGCAACACAGACACAGCCCCCAGGCTGGAGGCATCAATCCAACCCCAGAGGGAAGGCCGGGTGAGAGAAGGCACATGTGCTAGTCTCTGAGGGGGAGCAGCCCTGGGAGTGGGTCTCCAGATGCCTGAGTCTCTCCTAGAAAAATCCCAGGGATTGTAACAGGCCACCCCACTAACTGCCCAGCACAAGAGCACAAAGCCCAGGCTGCCTGCATATTCCATCCTACCTGCAACAAACCCAGCCTGGAGAGAGATTGCTGTTCTGGGGCCCTTTGTACCTGCCCCAACCCAGCTCCCAGCTGCCCCAGACAATTAACAGCCTCCCCTAAACAGCAGGCAGCTGGGCCTTTCACACCCAGAGCCTGGGGCCGGGACACAGTGAATGTGAACTAGCACCACCTGGCAGTCATAACCCTGCAGGTTTGGGGACCTTCCTGGAGGGTTTCAGCAAACTGATGCTTCCAAGTCTCTAACTGAAGCTGTTGAGGGAGGGTCTATCTTTTTGTCCTGAGTTTATTGATACAGGCCCCAAGCAAGGGGCCTCGATCCTTGACTGGGCCCCTACTTCCTCCCTCAGGACAAATAAGGGGCTGGATGACACCTGAGTTGTGATTAGTCTATGCAGCTGCTGAATCCCTCAGGATCTGCCATGTGACATGTTGGCACATCCATTCCTTGGTCTTTGACAGAAAATGTGATTAAGGTCTAGTTGGAACAGAGTTTCACTGGACTCATTTCACTCCTCTTTCACCTTAGTGCCTTTTCTGGAAGCTGACAGACTGAAGAATGTGTAATAATTATACCAGCACTTTCCATGAGTAGATTGCAAAGCACATTACAAGGGATGGCAGCATCATTTTATAGCTGGAGAAACTGAGGCATAGGACTTGCCCAAGGTGACCCAGCAAAGCACTAGTTAAGGCCAGACTCAGCTTAAATCCAGATATCCTGAGGCCCCATTCACTGTCCTCTCCCCTGCACTATCTCTCTGCTGTGCAAACACCCTAAGCATTGAAATAGTTAGAGGGAAGGGGGGCTAAAGGCCAAGATGGAAGTACCCAGGCAGGGCTGTGTGTGGAAATTCTGGAATGGACTAACGGGGTGAAATGCATTGCAGAACAACTAGGGAGACAGGTCTAGATCTGCAGCTCTCCCCTGCCCCACACTGGTGTTGGTAAATCACATAGTCAATTGCTGGCCCACTCTCCAGTTCATTAGAAAATGCACTCAAGAGAGCCAATAACCATGCTCAGTCAGGGTTATTACTAAAAGTCAATACTGGTATAGTGCAGGAAAAAAGGTTTGATACAATGCTAAGTTCTCAAATGCATCTCAGGCTGCCTTGGTGATGTGGTCTTACAAAGTCAGATTGCTGCCAAAATCACACCCCTAAAGTGATCCTTTCTATGCACACGTGTTTATCAGTAAAACAGCATCATCTGAGCTAGAGGGACCAATTATCTTTCTGCCTTGTTTTTCTGGTGCCATGACCCACCTGTTAGCTCTTCGTTCTGCACACATCCATTCCAGGTACCAAAGGAGTACACTCATATATCCTGTCCTTATCTTTGGGACAGCCCAGGCCTGATTGAGAGTTTTCCATCTATGCAAACCAAAGCACACTTCAACTAATGCAAGGTGTTAGAGGAAATTTAAGCAGAAATGGATGGGATCATAGAGACATAGGCCAATTCAGGCCATGTGATTCTAGAAATATACGTACAATACAATGTTATATTGATGTTGTGTGCTGAATGTATGGTGTGAGTAAGACCTATTGATAATGCCAGCTAGGTAGATATCGATCAAGTGGTAGACATCTCTTTCACCAGGACTTAAGCCATCCTGTGTGGACTAGGTGGGTCAGCCCCAATGCCTACCCTTCTCTCATTGAGACCTGCAACCAAAGAAGCCTCTGGCATGGTTTCAGGGCTCTAGAGGTCTCCTGCCCACCCTGGCCCAGTCATTTTGAAAGGAGGCACTTGATCCCATTGCTCTCTTCCTCACCACACTTTCAGTGGAGTATTATCACAAGCGGTGACCCAGATTGCAAGCACACCTAGATTCCCAGCTGTACCTTGGTGTTGCCCTGTCTACTTCCTTGATACCTCACCACCCTGTGACATTAGCAGCCCAACATAGGTACCTAAAGAAGGGTTCCTCAGCAGCCTGTAGGCTAAGTGGCAGAGCCCCCCATGCCAGTCAGGAGTGAAAAGCAGAGGAGCTCTGGGCCCAGATCTAATAGGTATGTAAGGAACTCACTCCCACTGATCTAGGCCAGAGGCACTCACTGACAGACTAGAGCGAGGTTCCTGTCTCTGCTCAGGGCCCAGAGTCTCAGCCATGAACCCAACTCAGGTCAGCCCCTTCCCATGGAAAGCCAGCGAAAAGGACCCCACTCCATCTAGCCAACAGCACAGTAGTTAGGGAAACCCGCTATGGAGACTATTCCTGAGCTGAAGCAGCGACGGAACTCCCTCCTGCCAGGGGACCACAATATTGCGTGCAGTTCTGTTTAAAAAGGATGAATTCAAATTGGAACAGGTACAGAGAAGGGCTACAATGATGGTCTGTGGAGTGGAAAACCTGCCTTATGAGAGGAGACTCAAGAAGCGTGGCTTGTTTAGCCTAACTAAAAGAAGGTTGAGGGGGGATATGATTGCTCTCTATAAATACATCAGAGGGATTAATATCAGGGAGGGAGAGGAATTATTTGAGGACAGCACCAATGTGGACAACAGAACAAATGGTTATAAACTGTCCATCAAGAAATTTAGGCTTGAAATTAGACACAGGTTCCTAACCATTAGAGGAGTAAAGTTCTGGAATAGCCTTTCAAGGGTAGTTGTGGGGGCAAAAACCATAACTGCTTTCAAAACTGAGCTTGATAAATTTATGGAGGGGATGGTATAGATAGCCTTTTTTGGAAATTAACTGATCTTTGGCTACGGGAGGTGGATATCCAAGTGGCCTAAGAAGGGAGGATACATGGGGTGGGTTCTGAGTTATTACAGAGAATTGTTTCTTGGGTAACTGGCTGTTGAGACTTGCCCACGTGCTCAGGGTTTAACTGATCACCATGTCTGGGGTCAGGAAGGAATTTTCCCCCAGGGCTGATTGGCTTGGGCTGTGGGGGTTTTTCGCCTTCCTCTGTAGCACAGGGCATGGCTCACCTATCAGTGAATTCTCTGTATCTTAAAGTCCTGAAATCATGATTTAAGGAGGTAAATAACTCAATCATAGGTTAGTGGCCGATTATATCACTGGAGTGGATGGGTGAGGTTTTGAGGCCTGCATTTTGCAGGAGGTCAGACCAGATGATCGTACTGGTCCCTTCTGACCTTAAAGTCTATGGTTATGTCTACACTAGGAAAAGTTAGGTCGACTTTGTTAAGTCGACTTAATAAGGTCGACTTTAAGTCAACCTTATTAAAGTCGACTTAACAAAGTGGCAACACTTTAAGTCGACTTAGTCCACTATGTTAAGTTGTCCTAACTGTCCTTAGGTCGACTTAACTAAGTGGACTTATGCATCCACACTGGGTTTAGGTCGACCTAAGGAAGGGTTAGATCGCCCTAAGGAGTAGTAGTTACTAAGTCGACTTAAGCTTTCATTAAGTCGACTTAGGAAATTTCTTAAGTTGACTTAATGAAAGCCTAGTGTGGATGCGGCTTAATTTAAGTAGACTTAAGCCTCCTTAAGTTGACTTAAATTGCCAGTGTAGACATAGCCTATGTCTCTATGACCACCAGTTTATCCTGGGTATCTCACCTGTGCTCGCCTGCTGAGCTGTTCCACGTCATATTAAAGAACTCAGGACTGGGCCAGCAAAAGAGGGCTATTGTCCCTGGAGCCCAGGGTCAGACACTCACCTGCAATAGGGAAAATCAAGTCCCTGCTCTAAGTCCAGTAGAGTCTCCCACCTCCCAGGTGAGTTCCCTGCCCACTGGGTATTCCAGGGGGCACATGTCCCTGGTGGATTCCCACCCCATTCACCCACAGTATTCTTTGGGCAGAGTAGGAGCAGCCTGAGCACACCCTTGGTAAGACAGGGGATGCCCCATGTGAGAATTCCCTTGGGACGTTAGCTCAAGCAAGGGCTCCAGGCCAATTAACTGTGGAGGAGTCTCAAGACTGCAGCAGCTTTGCCTGTGACCACTGGCAGACATGTAGGTGCCTATGGGGATTGAGGGCTTCTGTGGAGCCAGCCATGTACCAATGTCCCTGACACCCGAATACTGGAATCCAGCACCTAAAGGGCGGTGTGGCTCCTAAACAGACCCCATTGAGCAGTGTGGGGTAGAGGGATTCTGGGCTGGGCCATTTCCTCCAGCTGTCTCCTCCTCACCCGTTTCTCTGGCTGGCAGCTCAGGGGTTGCTGTTGCCTGGCAGTGAATTGTAACCTTGACAGTAATAAAGGCCTCAGAAGCAATTTCAGAAGCTCCCTTATGCAGAGGGGACATCTCCAGCCATCAGCACCTTGATGACATGGCCAGCCAGCCCAAGACAGGATTCCTCCTCTCCTTACTCCACAAGCCGTGGGGCTGTATGCAGTCTGTGGGCAAGGGGGACCATGAGCCTTGTGGGTGGAATTTGAGCAGCAGCTCCACAAACTGCCCTGGCCCCAGCAGCCTCTGCTCCACCATCTTTTTGCGCATGGAGGCTGTCACCCCACATATAGAAAAAGGGGGTGCTGCTGGTGCAGGCTGGAGGAAAGGCAGCAAGCACAGACAGGCCAATCTATCAGGGGTGTGTGTAGGGTGGGAAGGAGCCCAGCACAGGGCTAGATGGGGCAGAAGATCCTTCTGGCTCTGTCTACTGTCTGTGGCTGCCAGAGGCTGGGGGCTGTGTGTAGACAGAGAGGTTTGCCTGGCTGCACACTGCATGTACAGCTGGCCATTGATGGATGTCTCAGCTGGAAAGGTATTTGGCTGGGTACAGGGCGAGGGATCGAGTGGGGCTGTGAGTCAGGGCAGGGGGCTTCCGAGCTGTTGCAACTGTGGCCCAGCCCCTTCCCCTTGCTGTGTCACCGACCTGCCTTTATACCTCGCTTTGAAGCTGATGGACAGCGGCTGAGAATCGTCATGAGAAGGGGCTGCGTGACACACAGCTGAGGCCTTGCCACTGGGAGTGGGAGAGTAGAAACACCCCATTTCAGCCCAGACACACTTCCTGCTCTGCAGCATCCTTCAGTTCCAGGCCTCAGCACCCGTGCATCTCTGTGCCAGTGGTCTGCGTGCACAGACCCAGTCCTAAGTCCTTTTACAGTTCTGCCCCGGCAACCACAGCTCACTGGTGGGGATATCGGCCAGGAGCCGGCTGTGGGAACATCCCCCCAACCTAGGCTCTGCCAGGAGAACTGCCAGCCCCCAGAGGACTTTGTGTCAAGCTGCACTCTTCGACCATCCACATGGCATGGTCCCTGCCCTGCAGATCAACTCAGTGGATGGCAGGGACACCTGAGTTCCCAAGATATTCTGGTCTCCTAGGAGACTGAAAAATCAGCCTAAAGATCTATTAATAGAATGAATAAATCTGTGATGAAATCTGCTGCTTTATTATCAGCCAACACTCCTCATGATGGGACCCTTTCTGGCTTCAACAGCTACCTTAGGTAGTACTTGAATGGCTGCAGAACATGGTATACGTGAGTCAATAGGAGATACAAATCCTGAAACATCTCCTTGCCTGGCGTTGGAGTCCCTAGTCCTGCAACAAGCTCCAAGCAGGTGGATCCTACATAGGCACAGGGCTTTATCTGAATGGAGTTTGTTGCAGGATTGGGGTCCAGGTCCGGTCACTAATAGAACATTCCAGTGTCTCGTAAACAAAACCAATTAACCCTGGGAAGACAGTAACAAAGGGTGTGGACAATTTCTTGCCATCAGGAGTCTTTACATTGGAACTGGCCAGCATTCTAAATGTAAGGCTGTTGGATATGATGCAGAATCACTGGGTGAAATTTGATATCCTGTTTTAAGCAGAGGGCCAGACTAGACAATCAGAGGATGATTGATGAATTATTTAAGAGGAAGGATGATCCAGTGGTTAAAACATCAGCCTGCAACTGGGATGTCCTTGGTTCAATTCCTAGCTCTGCCTCAGACTACCTGCATAACATTTGACAAGTCATTCACCTGGTCTGTGCCTCAGTTTCCCCATCTGTATAATGGGGATGATATGTCACACAGGGGTGTTGTGAGCAACTTTCTTGCCTTCATCTAGCCCCACCAACCAGGGTCAGTGGTTCTTGTTCTTTGTCTCCAAGATTTCATGTCAAGTGCATCTTCCCAACTGACACAGACCTTCTTCATGTCTTACCTATAGCACCCCAACCCGCCTTCCTCTAGGCCTTTGTCTCATGACTATTAGCATTTGTAGTCTCTGACCAGCAGAAACCATCTCTCAGCATCTCACATGACCCAGTTAACTCCAATGAGCCTCCCTCGGCCTTTCTAACACTCCAGCTACCTGCCACATGGCTTGTCCCATTCAAGTGTGTAGCCTATAGGCTCTAATCTTACTCAGCATTCAGCTGGGCATTTTCATCTGGGCAGAGCACAGCAGGAGCTGGAACAATGTGAGTAGTGGGGGTGCTGTGAGATACAACCTCTGGTCTCATCCATGAACTCAACAAACACTCCTGATGCATTCCCAGGAGACAGAACTGGGCTTGCTACTCCCTGAGCTGGAGCAACTGGGACAATAGCAGACAAAGAGGTGAACAACAGGCAAGTCCAGTGAGTGCTAGAGCCATGGGGACGGCAGGCGGGGCAATGTCCACAGATCAGAGGGCAGGGCTGGCCTTACCAAGAGGCGAACTGAGGCAGCCACCTCAGGTGCCAGACTGTGCGGGAGGGGGAGCCACTAGCACCCAGAATGTAGAAAATTGTGTCTGCTGCTGGTGCATAGGTGTTCTCTCTGCTCTAGGTGCACAGAGATGGTGCGATGCAGTGCTGTGCTGGAGGAAGGAGGGCACAGGAGACATAACAGGCAGGCAGGAGAGAAGGAATAACAGAAAGCAGCAGGAGCTGCAGGGAGAGAGAGGAGGAGACTCTTATGTACTTCTCTAGCACCGCCAGGAGCCTGGACTGATTAACACCAGCTTCTCAGGGAACTTCCTGTTTCCTGCTGCTTCCCTGAACCCACTGGAGGAGAACAGGCAGTCAACTGAAGTAGTAGGAGCTAGTTAGGCCCTTACAATGCTGATATCTTCCCTCACTCAGGCCTTGCTACCAGCCTGCTTATTTGTTCCCTTCAACTCAGTGTTGAGAGCCACTATAGCTGGCACAGAACAACAGTCATGAGTGAAAGAAGAAAACGCCCCTCTGGGGCAACATTCAGATCAGAAATAGAAAGAAAGCAAAGGAAGCTTTTCTAGCTAAGCAAGAAGGAGCTCTCCTGAAATACATAGACACAAATGTTCACAGTGAGCCTTCCAGCCCCATTGAAGATGTGAGTGGTGAGGAGATACCTGATCTTCCAGTTAGTCAGAGTGCAGTTGACCCAGCAGCTACTGCAGCATCCATATCTCCCTCTCAGATGGATGTAACCATGCACATTCCTGAAGAAAAGTGTAGATCAGAGAACAGTGTGGTGGAGGCGCAAGAAACAGCTGCTGCTGAGTTTAGTTCCTTAAGTCTAGATGATCCAGGACTGTGGACCCACTTGAGCAGTAGCCTGAGGGACTTCCTTGTACTGCATGGGCCACAGCAAGTGAAAAACTTCTTGTTCTCCAAAGACAATGAAAATAGAAATTTCCATCCAACAATTACTGACGTGAAATCCCCAATGGTGACAAAGTGGAGAGGCCCTGACTTATGTACTCAAAAACCCAGAATGCTGCATACTGTTTGTGTTGCAAACTTTTCCAGTCTAATGTTCCAGCCACATTGGGCTCTACAGGAACAAAGGACTGGAAAAGTATGGCTAGAAATTTGGCATGCCATGAGAAGGCAGCAAATTCACCAGAGAGCATTCCACGGGTAGAAAGAGCTTGAGATGAGACTAAGCTTAAAGGCCACCATAGAGGGTGGACACTGGCAGCTGGTTACTTCTGGCAGCAGACAGTGCTCCACCCCTACTCCCATCCCACCCTCCGTTGTGGTAAAGAACCACTTTGCAGCACTACAGACGGGAGAAGAGGTGGAAGAGGAGAAGCCATGCACCCCTGATGTTGGGAGGATCACAACCATCATACCCAGGAGAAAACGTCGGGTTGTGGTGGTTGGGGACTCTCTTCTGAGGGGGACGGAGGCACCCATCTGTCGCCCAGATAAGGCCTCTCGGGAGGTATGCTGCCTGCCAGGGGCCCGTATCCGAGACATTACGGAGGGATTGTCAAGAATCATCCGTCCCTCTGACTACTACCCCATGCTACTCATCCATGTGGGAACCAATGATACTGTGAGAGGTGACCCTCTGCAGATCAAAGGGGACTACAGGGCTCTGGGAGCACGGGTGAAGGAGTTCAGTGCACAGGTGCTGTTCTCCTCGATCCTTCCGGTCAAGGGTAGGGGCCCGAGCAGAGACAGATGCATCCTGGCGGTGAATGCCTGGCTGCGGAGATGGTGTTACCAGGAGGGCTTTAGCTTCCTCGACCATAGGGTGCTGTTTTAGGAAGAAGGACTGCTAGGCAGAGATGGACTCCACCTATCCAGGAAGGGGAAGAGCGTATTTGGAAGCAGACTGGCTAACCTGGTGAGGAGGGCTTTAAACTAGGTTCGAAGGGGGAAGGTGACCAAGGCCCACAGGTAAGTGAAACTGAGAGAAACCTGGGGGAAGGGATGGAACTTGGGAGGTGCTGGGGCTGTAACAGCAGGAATAAAAGAGAGGGTAGTTGGAACTGGGAGGGGATCAAATAATTGTTTTTTATTTCCTGATGAAGTCATAATTCCTCAGGCGAGTGGGGAAGGAGGACACCGGGAGAAATTGCAAGGAGGAAGATGCGACAGGAGGGAGAATCGACAGGGCAAAGTAGGGCAATGGGCCCGGTATCTTAGGTGCCTGTACACAAATGCGAGGAGCCTGGGAAACAAGCAGGAAGAATTGGTAGTACTGGCACAGACAAGGAACTATGATATAATTGGAATAACAGAAACATGGTGGGATAACTTGCATGACTGGAGCACTGCTATGGATGGATATAAATTGTTCAGGAAGGACAGGCAGGGAAGAAGTGGGGGAGGAGTAGCGCTATATATAAAAGAGCTGTATGACTGCTCGGAGCTCCACTATGAAAGTGGAAACAAGATGGTTGAAAGTCTGTGGGTTAAGTTTAGGGGAGAATGCAACAAGGGGGATGTTGTGGTGGGTGTCTGCTACAGACCGCCAGACCAGAAGGAGGAGGTGGATGAGGCATTCTATGGACAACTAACAGAAGTTTCCAGATCATCACAGGCCCTGGTTCTTATGGGGGACTTCAATTATCCTGACGTCTGCTGGAAAGATAATACAGCAGAGCACAGGCAATCCAGGAAGTTTTTGGAGAATATTGAGGACAACTTCCTAGTACAAATGCTGGAGGAACCAACTAGGGGCCTTGCACCTCTAGCCTATTGCTCACAAACAGAGAAGAATTGATCGGGGAAGTAGAAGTAAATGGCAACCTGGGCAGCAGCGACCATGAGATGGTAGAGTTCAGGATCCTGATCAATGGAAGGAAGGAAAGAAGCAGAACACACACCCTGGACTTCAGAAAAGCAGATTTTTGTTCCTTTATGGAGCTGATGGGCAGGGTCCCATGGGAGGCTAATCTGAAGGGGAAAGGTGTCCAAGACAGCTGGCTGTATTTTAAAGAAACCCTGTTACAGGCACAGGAAGATAACATTCTGATGTGCAGAAAGAACAGCAAATGTGGACGGCGACCAGCATGGCTTAGCAGGGAACTCTGCGGGGAGCTGAAACATAAAAGGGAAGCTTACAAGAAGTGGAAGCTTGGACAGATGACAAGGGAGACGTATAAAGATATTGCTCGGGACTGCAGGGATCAAATCAGAAAGGCCAAAGGACAATTGGAGTTGTAGCTAGCAAGAGATGTGAAGGATAACAGAAAGGGGTTCTATAAGTATATCAGCAACAAGAAAAGGATCAGAGGTGGTGTAAGTCCCTTACTGAATGGGGCAGGCATCCTCGTGGAGGATGATGCGGAAAAGGCTGAAGTACTCAATGCTTTTTTTACTTCAGTCTTCACAGGGAGGGCCAGCTCCCAGGCTACTACACGGGGTAACGCAGAATGGAGAGAAGAGCGGCCCTCGGTGATGGAAAGTCAGGTTAGGGAACACTTAATGAAATTGGATGTGCACAAGTCCATGGGTCCGGATGAACTGCATCTGAGGGTGCTGAGGGAGTTGGGGGAAGTGATTGCAGAGCCGCTGGCCATTATCTTTGAGAACTCATGGTGAACGGGGTGGTCTCAGAGGACTGGAAAAAGACAAATATAGTACCTATCTTTAAGAAAGGGAAAAGGGAGGATCCGGGGAACTACAGACTGGTCAGCCTCTCCTCAATCCCTGGGAAAATCATGGAGCAGGTCCTCAAGGAATCCATCCTGAAACACTTGGAGGAAAATAGAGTGATCAGGAACAGTCAACATGGATTCACCAAGGGCAAATCGTGCCTGACCAACCTGATATCCTTCTATGATGAGATGACTGGATTTGTGGGTACGGGAAGAGCCATTGACGTGGTATACCTTGACTTTAGCAAGGCTTTTGATACGGTTTCCCACAGCATTCTCGTCAGCAAGTTAAGGAAGTATGGGTTGGACGCTGGGACCGTAAGGTGGATCGAAAACTGGTTAGATCAACGGGCTCAGCGGGTAGGAATCAATGGCTCGATGTCTGGTTGGCAACCGGTAATGAGTGGAGTGCCCCAGGGGTCGGTCCTGGGGCCGGTTCTATTCAACGTCTTCATTAATGATCTTGATGATGGAATAGACTGCGTGCTTAGTAAGTTTGCGGATGACACCAAGTTGGGGGGAATGGTAGATACTCTGGAGGGCAGGGACAGGATCCAGGGAGACTTGGACAAATTGGAACACTGGGCCGAAAGAAACCTCATGAGGTTCAACAAAGACAAGTGCAAAGTCCTGCACTTAGGACGGAAAAATCCCATGCACTGCTACAGGCTGGGGACTGATCAGCTAAGTAGCAGCGCTGTAGAAAAGGACCTGGGGGTTATGGTGGACGGGAAGATGAATATGAGCCAACAGTGTGCCCTTGTTGCGAAAAAGGCCAATGGCATATTAGGCTGCATCAGTAGGAGTATTGCCAGCAGATCGGGGGATGTGATAATTCCCCTCTATTCGATACTGGTCAGGCCGCATCTGGAATACTGTGTCCGGTTTTGGGCTCCCCACTACAGAAAGAATGTGGACAAATTAGAAAGAGTCCAGCGGAGGGCAACAAAAATGATTAGGGGGCTGGGGCACATGACTTATGAGGAGAGACTGAAGGAACTAGGCGTATTTAGTCTACAGAAGAGAAGACTGAGGGGAGATTTGATAGCAACCTTCAACTACTTGAAGGGTTGCTCCAAAGAGGAGGGAGCTAGGCTGTTCTCGAGGGTAACAGAGGACAGAACAAGGAGCAATGGTTTCAAATTACAGCTGGGGAGGTCAAGGTTGGATATTAGGAAAAACTTTCTCACTAGGAGGGTGGTGAAGCATTGGAATGGGCTATCTAGGGAGGTGGTAGAATCTCCATCTTTGGAGATTTTTAAGGCTCGGTTAGACAGAACCCTGGCTGGGGAGATTTAGTGGGAGTGGTCCTGCTTTTTAGCAGGGGGTTGGACTAGATGACCTCATGAGGTCCCTTCCAACCCTATGATTCTATTATTCTATGATCAGCATCAAGAGAATATTGCATCAGAGTCTCTTTACTGGCAAAATGGTCTGAAAAGGCTCATTTCCATTGTGAGAATGCTTGCTACCCAAAACCTAGCACTGCATGGCACTTCAGATCAGCTGTATGTGACAAACAATGGAAACTTCCTTAAAATTGTGGAGTTGATGGCTGAGTTTGATGCTGTACTCCAGAAGCATCTAAGAAGAGTCACCACCCAAGAAATCTACACACACCACTACCTTGGAAAAACAATTCAAAATGAGATCATACAGTTACTGGCAACAAAAGCCAAACGGAAGATTGTGGCAGATCTGAAGTCACCAAGATATTACTCTGTTATTCTGGACTGCACATGGCGTTAATGGTGCATTTTGTAACAACAACAGAACCTAATGGAAATGTCCCTGCAATGGTGACTGTCAGAGCATTTTTAGAATTTATTGACATTGGTGATACTACAGGAGCTGGTGTGACAAATGTGCTTCTTAAAAAGCTGGAAGATACAGGAATTGCGATAGTTGACATGAGAGCTACGATAATGGTGCCAACATGAGAGGAAAGAGCAGAGGAAAGCAGAGTTAAACCCTCGAGCTTTTTTTGTCCCATGAAGTTCTCATTCACTGAAATTGGTGCTCAGTGATGCAGCATCAGCTTCCAGTGAGGCTGCTGAATTTTTATTGTAATTCAAAGCATCTGTGTATTTTTCTCTGCATCAACTCATCAATGGCAAATTTTGAAGCAACATCTGGGAACATCCTCTCTGACATTGAAACCACTGAGTGCCACACAATGAGAAAGTCGAGTGGAGGCGATAAAGCCTATCAAACACCAAATTGGGAAAAGAGATGATGCCATAGTTGCCATTATGGAGGATAATGCTATGACAGGAAATGTTCATGGGAGAACAGTGGCAAAGGGAAATGGAATCACCAGAAACATACATAACTTCAAATTTCTGTGTAGCTTAGTGTTGTGGCATGACATAATGTTTGAAATAAATGTTGTAAGCAAGAGACTCCAAGGTGCTGACCTTGATATATCTGGAGCAATGAAACAACTGGACAAAGCAAAGACATACCTACAGTCTTATGGGCCAGATGAGGGATTTCAAAATGTTCTGAAGAGTGCACAGAAGTTGGCAGAGGAACTTCACCCAGAAGCTATTTTCCCACCCATTCAAGAATACAAGAGTCACCAAAGAAGAAGACATTTTGATTACGAGACATGGGATAATCCCATAAGAGACCCCAAACAACAATTCAAAGTTAAACTCTTTAACCAGGTGCTAGATTGTGCAATACAGTCAGTTGAAGAACATTTCATGTGCTCAAGGAACATAGCAGTATATTTGGGATGTTGTATTATACTCCAAAACTCCTCACTATACCTGAAGAAGCTCTACACCAGCAATGCAGGGCACTAGAGACAGTGTTGACACATGATGACATGCACGATATTGATGTGAGTGATGTGGGTGATGAACTGAAAGCCCTTTCAAGATATATTTCAACAGGATCAACTCCAAAGGCTGTTCTGGAATATATAAGCGCAAATAAGATGACCACCCTCTTTCCAAATTGCTCTGTACATACTTCTAACACTTCCTGTAACAGTTGCCAGTGGAGAATGCACCTTCTCCAAGCTAAAATTAATAAAAACACATCTATGCTCAACAATGACACAGGAGAGGCTGGTTGGCCTTGCAACCAACTCAAAAGACCATGAGCAGGCCAGACTGTGGCCCTTCAGGAAGCAGTTCAAATCTTTGCAACCAAGAAGGCACGGGAAAGCACCACTTTGATTATTCAAACAGTTAAAAATGCCAGTGTTCACCATGCAGAGAAGAAAAGTTACATTTGCTGTTCACGTTTGAAAGTTACTTTAAATTTTTTAACAAATTATTTTAAGTTGTTAATTCTTCTTTATTGGGTTAGCTAGCAGAGTAGTACCATGAGAGGAACAGAACAGGAAGAAGGCAGAATTGAGACCTTTCAAAGTTTTGGCCCAAGCAAGAGAGCATGGGGGTATCATTTGAGCTCCTTGCCTCAGGTGCCAAAATGTTGTGGGTGGGCCCTGTCAGAGGGGGTGTCTACACTGCCAATAGATGCCCAGGGTTAGCCCGTGCCAGCTAACTTAGGCTCGCAGGGCCTAGGCGAAGGGGTCATTTAACTGTGGTGTACACATCCAGGCTTAGGCCGAGCCCAGGCTGTAGGACCCTGTGAGGAGGGAGGGTCCCAGAGCTCAGCCTGCAGCCTGAGCCATACACTGCAATTTGACAGCTCCTTTGCCCAAGCACCATGAGCCGGAGTCAGCTGGCATGGGCTAGCCGTGGGCATCTAATGGGATTGTAGACCCTGGTAATGCAGGTAAAAATCCTCTATTATCCCTTCATCCACCAGCTAGGGCCCCTGAGGGCAGGATGGCTTTGTACCTCCCAAAGAATCCTTCCCAGCTGGAGGAGCACCAGGGTAGACTGATCATCAGTTCACTCCCCTATTGGCTCCTGGCTTTGTCCCTTTTCCACGCTGTGCCATCTGCTAGAGCAGTGGCTGGCTCCCTATCACCCCATCATGTAAGGTCAGCTTCGCCACTGAAGCTTCACTCCCTAGGGTCTGTCGGCCTGGGAGGCCTCTATGATCCAGCAGAGCCTGGTGAAAAGTGAGGCCAAATCCAGCCCAGTGGAACATGGCAAGATCATTATGGATATACGGCATGGCAGTGCAGTAGACCCTTATGCCCAACCTTTTACAGCACAATCTATTTGGGCTCCACACACGGGCAAACTGTCCACATTAGATTACATGGGTATCAGCTCCGGGTAATTGTTTATGGGTAATAAAGGCATCAGAATTTAGCTATCTGCATAGCAAGCAGAGGCACAAAAGCTGATCTTAACATAATAGCTTCAGGTAAGTGAATGGCAGGCATAATCAAGAGATTCATTGGCCTTTGTGTGTTAATTATGTTGATTGCTACAGCTGCTTGTATGTACAGTACAAAGAAAAATGACTCTTCAGCACAGGGATGTAAAAAAAGGGTGTGAGCAGGAGAAAACATCTGCTGAAGTAGAACACACTGTACACGTGATGTCGCTGCCACGCTTCCCTGTGCACAGAGAGCACACCAGTGCTTTGTCTGAATGGACATTGGTTTAGATTAACACCTGCTGTCCAGCCTCACTGGGTGCAATTTATTACTGATAGAGTTATGCCAGTACAACCCCTATCAGGGATGCAATCATATTGGTATAAAGTAGTTTTATACTGGTGTAGCTCATTCTCCTTCCCATACAAGAATAAACTAAACTGATAGAGGCACCTTTACACCACTAGGAGAGGCTATACAGCTTTACTGGTAGAATTAATGTGGTACAATTTGTGAGTGTAAGAAGGCCTAAGAGACCAGCAAAGCAAGGAAGAGAGCCCAGAATGTGTGTATCTTGCTATTCTGCCCTGAACTGACCACAAAATGGCCACCTGCCTCTGTTTACAGCAGACTCTTGAGAGATCGGACACATGAGTGTAACAGGTACATACTAGGCTAAAATAAAGACTCATAACAGTACAATGATCTTCATTACTGGCTGGGAGAGTGAAGGGGACAGGGAACCTTAAAAATACAGAGACTCCAAACAAGGTAACCAAAATTAACTAGAGGCAGGTCTCCAGGAGTCCAAAGAGCAAATACAATGAGAAGGCCCATAGCTTCTTATTGATTTCAATGGGAGTCAAAGGCCTGAATACCCCTAAGAATGTGGGCCAAGTAACTAACCCATGCAGGGATCTGGGATGTTCACTGGAAAATGGAAGATATGGCTGTAGTCGGTAATGCTTTGGTGCCAAGTCCTTCAAGGCACTGACTTCCAACTGAAAAACGCTGAGTGCCCTCAGTTCCTATGAGCTTCAGAGGGTGTGGAGGCGGCTCAGTCCCAGAAGGATTGGGCCATTAGCTAGGAAAGAAGCTGGCAAATGCTCATCAATGAACAAGGCCTCTTATGATGAAAGAAACTGGTCACTTGTGAGTTGGGAATTCTGTGTTTGGCTACAATTATCATAACTGGCTGGAAAAATACACAGTACAGAATGGGGCAATAGAAATAAGTGGCCAGGAAGCATCCTGCACTGTTGCAATTTCTTCCAAGTCTCATGATCTTGTGTTAAAAGTCATGGTAAATTCTGCTACTGTGCATGGTTGTACCCCTATGATGTGCATGCTTAAGGGGGGCTGTTACACCCTGTGTTTTGAGCTGTAGCCTGGACATCAAATGGGCAGATAATGAAATAGTTTCTCTGGTTGTGAACTTGATGTCACAGATATAATTCAAACCATCAGGTATGGCGGCCACAGTTAAGAAGATACGGCCAGCCCTTCCTCTGGGCCGAGCTGTTGGTACCACTGATCCAGGAAGTCACCAAGGCCAAGTGGTTGAATTCAATGAGGGAACAACTGAAAATCCTCTTCATCCACTTTAGAGTGAAATGAGTTGGTGGGTTAGTCCAGTTCCCAGGGTCGAGATCCTCAGCATGTGTACCTGGGTACAGCTCCACTGAGGTCAATGCAGCCACACTGATTTACCCCAGCTGAGGATCTGGCCCCAATATCCATGTCATGTTAAATTTCCATGACAACAGCCACTCACTTAGCAACAGCTTTTCTAGAGAGCCCAGGATGGAGCCTGAGTTAGCCTCCCACTTTGGGAAGAGTTTCTTCAAGGTCAGAGTTGATACTCTGCTAACAAGCACAGTGGACTAGGTGGAGAGGAGGTAGAATGCACAGCTACTACCCAGGCTGCACCTGATCAGTGAAAACAAAAAGACCTTCAGTCTCCAGCGATGCGAGGTCAGCACCTTTCCTTATTGATGTTACTCTGGCACCTACCCTGTACTAGATGATGTACAAATGCTTAGTGAAAGATAGCCCAAAATGCTTACACTCCAGTCTAGTGAGTTGGAGAAGCAACTTTCCTAAAGGCACACACCAGTCCAGTAGCCATCTGGCCCAGAACCCAGGGTCCCCAAACCCCAGTTAGCGCTGTGCAGGAACCAGATTGTCCATTTTGCAGGAAATTCCACTCTTTGGACATTTATTGTCAGTCCAAATTTGAATGAAAACAAAGAATTTCAAAATTTACTGCAAACCAAATGAGTTGTGAGGCAATCCAAATGTTTTGTTTTGATAAAATCGAACCGTTTCCGTTCAGTTTGGACTTTTTAAACTGTGTGATAATTTAAAATAAGTTACAAAACAAAAAATCATTTAAAAATTAAAAAAACAAAATGTTCCATTCCACCAGGGCCTAAGTAACCTTCTCAAAATGCTTAATTTTTCATTTTTTTTCCAAAAACAAATTTTTGTTCAAATTGTCACATTCCCAAGCCATTTCAACCTTGACAGATCAGCACTTTCAAGGGGAGAATTGTACTACTGGGAAATTTTCAACCAGCTCTAGTCCCGTTCTGGATCCACTCAGCCACTCTTCCCCTAGGTAACCCTGCCTACCAGCACTAATCTAAAGCTGATGTCAAACCATTTGACTCAGCTTATCAAAGCAAGAAACATCTCCACTGCAGCCGAAGGTCCCCCTTTTTTAAAAGAAAAACTGTCAAATAAAATAACATCATGGAGTTTCTTTTTGCTTCCCTCAGTGCTTTCTCAGAGCAGGCACATCTCTATAGTTCTCTGTACCCCTTATGCACCATAAATATGCAGCATAAGAACATCTCTTAAGGGCTTTTCTTAGTCTGCTGCTTCCCTGCCACACTGTAGCCTTTGCTACAGACAGCTGTGTAACTTGCTCTTGGATAAATGAGGTCTACACCAACAGAGCCCTGTGCGGATACAAAAATGTGGATCCGCAACCGATCCATATCCGAGACATGTAAGCACGTATCCAATCTGCAATCCGCATCTCCATGTTTTGTGGGTATCCACAACCGCCCCGCCCCCGCCCTGCAGCAGCTCTGCTCCGCTCGGCTCCTTGTCATTACACTGTGCTTCTGTTTTGTATTCCTGCCTGTGTGTGTTGTATAATGTAACAACTTAAAAGCAGGGGCTTAGTAAATGTGCACACATTGTTTTTATTTTAAACAACATTATAGAGAGTCCTAAGGATCCTGGTGCAACCTCTGTGTTTTCTTCTCGGGCAGCTGCCTGTCAGTTCCTGGATTGTTAGAGAGCAGCAGCTGCCTCACACAGAGCCCAAGGAAGGGAGCAGGGAGGGTGGCACTAGCCAGCAGCTCCCAATACTGTTTGTTCAGAGTCCTGCTGGCCCTGATCATCTGGTTATTCCACCTACTAGAGCGAAGATCAGGTCACTCAACTGTTCAGCATGGGCAAGGTAATTCATTCAGCTGAGCAATCATATTGGAAGGCTGGCAGCCAGAGAAAGGGGGAAGCAGCAGCCCATCATCAGCTGATGTGCATGGGTTCTGGCGAGCTAGGTTCAGGGAGCCCAAGAAACAGCTGAGAGGGGAGAGAGTTGCCAACAGTTCCCAGTGTTTTTCAGAGCTTTCACTGGCTCCGATCTGAGCAACTGTTATTCTGCCTGGGCTGGGCTGGGCTGGGCTGGGAACTCTGGGCTGCCGCAGTTTCTCAGTGGATCAGTGGAGGTGGGGACTGGCCACTGAAACTGAACACCAGCTCTGACGGGCTGGGCTCTCGCTCTCACAGTCTGGAGTCAGAGACTGAAGGACAGCTGGGGGCGGGACCCAGGACCCAGATGAGCCAGTAAAAGCCCCATGCTGTTCAGAGCCCCGGCTAGCCCAGATCCGAGAAACTGTTATTCTACCGGGGCTGGCCATGTGAAATGGGGACTGCTAAGATCACTCATCTGTTTGGTGCTGGGGGAGCGGCCAGCAGTGGGGGACGTGGGAGGGGGAGCAACTGTTACTCCGCCTGGACTGGCCCTTGGATTCAGTGAGGGCTGCAGCTGTAACCAGTCAGATGTTCTGGGTGGAGCAATGGTGCTCTCTCTGCACATACAGCCATGACCAGATAAAATAGTGTCAATACCTGAGCCGCATTCCTCAGCAATGGGTCTGCGGATGCACCCGCGGATGCGGATATCTGCAGATATCTGCAGATTTGCAGGGCTCTATGCATCAAGGCAGCATTAACACAGAGGAAAAACAGGGCACAAAGAAGATAAGTTTGCTCATAGGGCAACGGCATAGCCACAGATGGGCCCGGATGGGACAGGGCCTACCCACTTGGACATGAGGCCCACCCACCGCAACACCCAGCAGCGGTGCAAACTTTGCGCTGCTGCAGTGGGTGGGCCTCATTGCGCCTCCTTTCCCCTTCCTCCTGCCACAGCGCCACTTGCTAATTAATGTGACCGGAAACTGCCCTTGGTCGGGCCCACTCTGCAAATTCAGAGCCCCAGCTAGAAACTGGCTCTGCCCTGGTCGTAGAGGTTTCCAAGTGTATTATATCACAGCCATAAGCACATATTCCTAGCCAAGAAAGGCAACGGTGACTGTGTTTGCAATGCTTGCTTAGATGCCCTTCCTTCCACCACTGTCCCACACATTAACCTTCTCTATGGTCTTTTTGTGCACAGAAAACCTTCATTGAAACGTGACGACTAACTCCCCACATGGACTGTCCTGCTCCTAGTAGATCTACATGTCCTGGAGTTGCTCCCTGACATTTTTAGTAGTAATGGGTAAGTTATGCAACAAGAAAAACCTTTTTTAGTGGTGCGGCTGCTCTTTATTAATTCAGGGATGGACACAGACTATCTAGGCACCCAGGTACATTGTGCATCTCAGCCTGCCGGGGCTTGCTGTGCCTGGTTATGAGGCTAAGATCTGTGCTGTGTGAAAGACCTCAATGCATACCACTCAGTTTTGATGCTCTAACCTATTAGATTGCAAACGTGGAGTCATGCAGGCTGTCTTATGCCTTAGACCGCATGCAGCTGAATGCAAGGAGAGATGTGCTGCTGGATTAGAACCTAGCACAGAACTTCAGCATTAAGGAAAGTAGGGTGAAATCAGAGAACTGGTCATCAAGGGTGGAAGCGCTGATGCTGATACACTGGTGGCTGGTCAGCACCAAGTTAGAGTATGCAGGGGTGTGTGCAGGAGTTCTCACCTCACCTCTGCTGTTTATATTTCTATATACTTCATAATGTGTATTAGTGAGCAAAGCTCATACCCCAGTGCTAGAAGGCTGGCAAGCACAGACATTGTGCAAGTCAGTTAACTGGGAGGCAGTCAATTTCTGGCAGCTCTGGGACCAGACCTCTGCTTTTTAATAGGGCAAACAGAGGTCACACCCACCTTGTCACTCTGCTTTTCAGAATGAATGTCCCAAATCTATGTACTTGGCTCTCCCTCCAGCCGGTCACCTCCCCCTCCCACCAACAGGATAGAAGCAGGATTCTTGATTTCCTAACTGTTCTACAGCCACCCAGCAAATGGTTATGTAACTCACTGGCAGAGTCTGTGTCAAGTCCCTCTCAAGTAGCTGTTCCACATGAAAACGAAAAATGATGCAATCAAGAGGCAGAGATCTGTGCTGGGGATCCAAAGAGGTGTCCTTTGGGTTGCATGTGCTGGAAATTGTTTTTCCACTGTCTTATTTAAAATCTAGTGTATTGAACTTGTGCCATGAGAAGACAGCCTTAACAAATGGCTCTGCAGTTGAGCATTACGGACTGACAGTTACATCACCACAAACTCCAGGTGTTCTACTTCTCAGCCCACTGGCAAACACACCCTCTTCTCGTAAGAGGCACTGGCAGAGTTGAGGCTTGAGACATGCAATGTGGATATAATACTACCAACAATGAACTATGGGCCAGAAGATTTCCCAAGTCCCTGTTCTCTCCCAGCAGCAGATCCATAGCTCCCACTGCTCTACCACTCAAATTCTTAGTGAACAGGGCCCGAAAGAGTGAATCTTTGCTCAGCACACACTCCTTACAGGTAGAGCCCTGCGTCGATACAAATATGTGGCTCCGCATCCAATCTGCATCTGCAAGAAATGGTCCATGGATATCCGTGTTGTATCCGCGGATGCAGATATAATGCGGATATCTGCATATTTGCAGGGCTCTAGCCATGCACAGATACAAATATGTGGATCTGTATCCGATCTGCATCTGCAAGAAATGATCCGCGGATATCCGTGTTGTATCCGCGGTTGCGGATATAATGCAGATATCCGCATATTTGCAGGGCTCTACTTACAGGTCCTGTTCTAAGAGGCACTCATCTTCGGAGTACCCCCTGGAGCCACGATGTAGCACTGCAGAGCTTCTTCCACTCTAGCCCTGCTCTCTTGTCCACCAGTCTGGTTCTCCAGCAGGCTGTGTAACCCAATCCTCCAGTCCAACCAGCTCACCTTTCAAATTCAATCCCCTTCTGGGAACAGCCAGAAACTTACAAACTGAGTAGCTCTTCTGCCCCTCTTGCCTACACTGAAGTTCCCTGTCCTGCACCCCCAATCTTCGGCACTGCAGAGCTCTTCTTTGTGTCTAAAACTGGGGATGGTCTCCCAGGGCTTTCCCTTGGAGCCTCTATTCCTCCTAGCAAGGCCCACAGCCTCCCCTTACTGGGGATTCTGGTAGCTTCTTCTAGGTATCTTCCTCCTACGGATCCTACCTCAGGGCCTCCCGCCAGTGCCTAACCTGTGTTTTCCAATCCCAGAAGAAGCCTCTTCCTCCCTGTAGCCCCTGCCACCACTTTCTCCTCCTAGTTCTGTTCTCTCTAGCCTTTTTTCTGAGCCCTGGAGACTCACCAGGCTCAGCACCTGACTCCCAGCTCCTCAGATGAGGCAGGCCCAGACAAGGCTGACTGAACAGGGCTGGCTGGGCCATAAAGGGCCAAGCTGCTTGTGCCATACCTTTCCTAGCCAGAACATCTAGAACCACTGGGTACAGTGGGAGGTCTGGAAACGCCTGCTGGCTAGGGACCAGAGCTCATCAGTGTGAAATACCGGGCTTGTTAGCCACGCTGTGATGGGCAGACCCCGGATCTTCCTCAAAATCCCTGCTACTGCAGGCCCCTTGCCAATGAGCAAGGTGTGGTCAAACTCACCCTTGGAGCAAGCAAGCCACTGGCCCCTCTGCTGACTCCACAATGAAATTAGCACCTACTGGTGGGAGTGGGGACAGAAGCTTGCTGGGAATGGAGGAAACAGAGGGGTGGAAGGGGAGCTACTGAGAATCAGCAGACAAAGAGGAGCCATCGCTGGCCAGGAAGGGATGTTGCGGCATTTCCAACCTGCTCCGCAGCATGGGTGGGGCTGTACAGAATCCCAGCTGTATCTTTTCCTGGGCATACCTGCCTGCGCCGGATGGAGGCCAGAAGATGTAGCTGTTCATGAGCTGCTGTGACAGCCCCAGAAGCTCTGGGGAGGGAGGGGATCAGGCAGGGTAGTTACAGAAGTAGGCTCTGATTGTCGTTCATGCAATTGAAGGTCACTTAGGTCCAGAGCCTCAAAGATATTTAGCCTCCTTACATCGATTCCAATGAACAGCAGGAGCCTAAATACGTCTGAGGAGCCAGGCTTTTCTCTTTCTTCTTTTACAAAGGAATGGCTAGCTTTGCCCTGGCACCTAGGCTATGTCTACACTAGAAAAGTTAAGTAGACTTACTAAGGTCGACTTTAAGTCGACTTAAAGTCGACCTTATTAAATTGACTTAACAAAGTCAACTTAACTTTTCTAGTGTAGACATAGCCCCTTGTCCACCTTATTAAGTCGACTTAACGCTTTAAGTCGACTTAATACGGTCAACTTAGGCACTAATCCCCATCCACACTGGCTTTAAGTTGATTTAAGGCTTAAATTGACCTAAAAGCAGGCGTTATTAAGTCGATTTAAGCTTTCCTTAAGCCGACTTAAGAAAAGCCCAGTGTGGACGTGGCTTTGTATAAGTCAATTTAAGCCTCCCTAAATTGACCTACGTTGCCAGTGTAGACGCACCCCTAGAGAGTTAATTGCCAAGCACCGACCCAGTTCTCCAGCTCAGACAGCTGCGGGGAGAGCACCTGCCAATTAAGAAGCAACTTTCACTCGCTCTTAGATTTTAGAACCCATTTGTTCACACGTACCCCAAGTGCTAGTTCCCAAGGAGGTTCCCTCCTTTACGCTGGCTTTACATTGGGGTTTTTCTGTGCTCTTACCGCAGATGTACACTAGGGGGAGAGGTAGATCAGGCCCAAAGTTGTGGGTTTTTTTGTTCTGTGGTCCCAAAGAAAGCGCCATGTGGGACAGTCCCAGAGGACTTGAACTCGAAAGCAGTTGAGCCCGTTTACCTTTCCAGCTGAAATCTACTCTGGCCTAAAAGAAGCACAGTCATTTCTAGGCCAAAAGTAACACGGTGTTGGGAGTGGAGAGAGCTAGGAGCTGATCTGCTCCCACTGAACGCAGCAGTTGATCTCCCGGTGGGAGCAGGTCTTTACGCTAGAAAAAAAAATCTGCCCTTACATCAGTAGCCTGGGCAACATTATTGCAGTTGCAGCTTTGGAATGCCAGGGGCTTTATTTCTAAACATGGCAGCAGCAGCTATTGTTGGATCAAACCCTGGCACTGCAGTCTTATAGCTGCTGTCCGGTCTTGTCTCAGTCGGGCATGCAGTAACTTGGAAACAGGGCTCTGGGACCCCTGGCAGCATCTGAGTCACTCCTCATTAATGCAGAAGCTTGGAAGCCAGCATCTAAAGACTTGTCAGCCGTAGAGGGCACTCCAGGCTGTGTTAATGGGGACAGTGCCCTGCTTCACTGAGCCCCTGTGGTTTACAAGGGACCTGGCCAATGGGTCAGCAAAGACCCAGTGAGTGAACTCCACCTATCGCAAAAGTAGCTAGAAGTGCCAGGGTCACTAGGAAGTGCCTTAAATCCTAACACCTCAGCTGGCCTTTTCCTTCCATGTGCTTTGAGTCTGAAGGGCTGTTATTTTAGATGAAAGAAAACAACATCTTCAGGAAAGATGTTCCTCTATGGCAGGCCACAGCAACCATGACAGCAAAATGGCAACCATTGGTACAGAAAGGCAGAATGTCTAGAAATGTTTAAAGGTGTAGTACGTCGAACATAAGAACAGCCCCACAGGGTCAGCTCAATGGTCCATCTAACCCAGTCTCAGGTCTCCAACAGTGGCCAATACCAGCACTTTGAGGGAGTATTGCAATTTTGGAGAGCTCCACCCCATCTTCCCCTCCCGGTTTCTGGAAGCCAGAGGTTGAGAGGCATCCTCAGTGTGGAGTTACAGGCTAATAGCCATTGATGGACCTCTCCTCCATGAACTTACCTAGTTCATTTTTTAACCCAATTATACTTTTGGCCATCACAACAGCCACAGCAATAGATTAACAGTGCCTTGTGTGCAAAAATACTTCCTCTTGTTTGTATTAAACCTACTGTCCAGTCATTTCTCTGGGTGACCTGTGGTTTTTTGTATTATGAGAAAGGGTAAATAACACTTTCCGATTCATGTTTTCCACAGCATTTGTGATTTTAGAGACCTCTACCATATCCCCCACCCTTAATAGTCTCTTTTCTGAGATGACCAGCCCTAATATTTTTAGTCTTTCCACATGTAGTTTGGTGTGTTCCAAACCTTGATCATCTTTGTTGCCTCCTCTGCCCCTTTTCCAGATCCACTATATTCTTTCTGAGATGGGGCAATAAGAATAGGACACAGTAGTCAAGGTGTGGGTTTGTATAGTGGCATAATTAAATTTTCTGCCTTATTTTCTAACCCTTTTCGGGTTTCCACATAGTTGCTAACACTGTTTGCCTTTTTTACCACTGCTGAGCATTGAGCCGAAGTTTTCAGAGAACTGTTCACAATGACTCCAAGATCTCTTTCCTGGGTATTAACATCTAATTTAGACCCCATCATTATATATGTGAAGTTGGGATTATTTTTTCCAGAGTGCATTACTTTGTGCTTAACAATGTTGCATATCATCTGCCATTTTGTGGCCCACTCCTCCAGTTTTGTGAGACAAAGGAGTTAGTTGCTTACACTGCTGTCTTGAGGATGGTGTACATAAGCAACTAACATGCTTAATCCCGCCAGGACTGCCTGGTCCTAAAATTAATTTAAAGGGTGAGTGTAAAAAAGCCTGGGATGGCAGCTTCTTTGATCACTGCACAGTCCCATTCAGCACTCTGGAGGGGACACATCCAGGACATTGAGGGTTTTGAATGCATGAGTGAATTTAATTTGACCTCCACCAAGTGCCTCTGAACAGCTGAAGGCCATGCTTTTGTCACAAGGATGGTTCTTTCCCCCAGCTCTCATGTGAAGTCTAGGATCTGATCTTCTCACTCAAGCCCCTGGTGTTATCAGTGCACCCACCCCTCATACTGTGCCTCCCTCTGGATTAACTGTGGTAAATCACAGCAAAGCAAGCAGCGGAATAACTGACGTCTCTTAGCCCACATCAGTCAGCTGAGAAAAGAGGCAGCGCTCCAGCGGAGAGCCACATCCACTCCTTGTTAGGTGGGAGGATGGCGGACATGATGAACACAGTAGGAGTGTTGAAGTCTAGAAGACACAGGTGGGCGTGTGGAGCAAAGTAGCCACTCCAGCACATTCCCTTGTGTCTGCAATAAGCCTGCCCCAATTTTCTTCACTGTCCTCTCTTCTCTTCCGGCCATAGGCATGACTTCGTCCTCCAGCCAGATCACTTGATAGAGTCTAGCTCCTTCCAGGGCACAGAGTTCTTTACCAAAGCCTAACAGAAATGTATAAACAACCAAACCTTCCCCTCAGCTGGCCACTACTTCGTCACAGGCACAGTTCTAGGCTGCCCTCCTATCTAACCTTGTTCAACCATGTGGCACGGGGCTGGCACTCGCACCCCCTCACTCAGTGGGACTGTCTCAGGGTACAGCTCCTCAGAGCCCCTGTGTTCCCCAGGTCCTTTTAACCCAAGGCTCTCAGTAACGACGAGTCTTGGTGTGATGGTGGCAGGAAATATATCAAGGGAGTCACAGCCATCTGACGCATAAGGTGGCTGGCACAAACAGTACAAGAAGAGCGTACAACTCTAGTACAAGAGTGCTTCCACTCAAAGCTAGACTTTGCTGAGACTCAAGCACTTAGCCACATCCGCAACATGTTAGCAAGACACCCCCAGCCCTCGACTGTGTCCATGAAGAGTCCCACTAACCCAAACTTCCCCTCAGCCTTATTTATCCTTGTTAGCACATGTAAAAACCCTGTTAAACAAGCAACTGCAAAGTCTAGGCAAGAGGCTTCCTCAACTCACTAAGTAGCCAGATGTGTTTGTGCAGAATTCACATGCCTTGTGGCTCTGACAGACATAGCCCAGAGAGTTCCCAGTTCATTCAACAGAGACTTCATCGGGGTAAGGGTGAAGAAACAGACAAAGGTTGAGTAAAAGGCTCCCCTCCCCTCCTGGCATAACCATGCTAAGTTTGCACAGGCCTGCAAAAAGGCCTACTGATATTGGTTACTGGTCACAAGAAGCAGGGCCATCAATATTACAGTATCCGTAGTGATCCCTGTTTCTTTTACTGAGCCATCAAAATCTCCTCATACACCTGTCTCCAGCTCAGCCCCGGAGAAGCTTTTTTACTCCTTCGTAGCTGTCTTCCAGGCCCCTTCTTGTCAGGGAACATGCACTACATCCTCCCCATCTGATGCTGGTTTGCTTTTTCCTGTTTTATAGCTGCCCCCTTCTTCCTCTGACCACACCCTGCCCATCTCCAGGGGTATTCAGGGCAACCATTCCCAGGCCTCTTTAACTTGTCTGGTACCTCTGTGAGGTTTACACCATCACAGTTGTGGCATCCCCAGAGGAAAAAAAAACAGTCATAGAGGATGCCTGTGTTTATGGAACCCACTGGACAGTGTGTTCCCGGTGCCCATTCCACACAGGGCATGAGTCTGCTTGACACGTTCACTCCAGCCTTTAGCTCCGGAGCACTCCTGTTTAGTCCCCCAGTGTTGGCTCCACTCACCACGGGTATCACATCGCAGTGCTCCAGCATACATGATGGACAAGGAGCCACCATTGTTTTGGCCTCCTGGCAGGCACAGAGTGTGGACAGCGGTTTTTGCAGGGCTAGTCAGACCTGGGGTTGCACCCCTAGATGAGACTTTTTTCTCACTACCCTATGTGCTTGTGAAACAGATGGTTGGTGGGTGGAGGATGTGGGGCTGAGTTGATCTCATAAAGGGCACGGGTGGAACACCAAGAACTGATGGTCAACAGCCAATGGGACGAGTATTGTAGCAACTATATGGACACCGGAGCAAGGTGACACTGAGCTGGGTCTGAGTTCGGCATGCCTTTGTTCAGAAGGCTCTGGGGTATGTGTATGAGCTGTGGCCACTCAGTCTGGTACAGCACACAGTGAACTCTCTGCTCTGTACAGAAATCCCCTCCCTCCAAAACCAGCGAGCAATAAGGAGCAACCATCCTGGCATCATTACATTAATCCAAACTAGAATGTTGATTTGCAGGCTGTGAGCAGGTTGGAGGAGAGCAGGGCAGGAGGGCCTGGAGTTAATCATTAGCCACAATGCCACTTTCATCCCCCTCAATAATTAGGTTGATAGAAGAACCAGGAGACATTTATTATTGATGGAGAGAGCTGAGCCTCTATTGAGCTAAGCCAGGAAAGCGTAGCCCCAGTCAGGGCTGAATTAAGGCAGGAGGTTTAGGGGCTGCAGTCCCTACCCTGCAAAAATCCAGCCTAGCTGGCCTGAGCACTGCCCCACCCACCGATAGATAGTCTGTCTGCCTACCCCACCCACTGGTTGGTCTGCTCCACCAGGGCCAGGACCTGTTGGGACAGACCAGCCAACGGGCTGCAGCCTCTAGCCCAAGGGCTCTGGCCTCCTCAGCACCAGCCAGTCTCATTTCCCATGGCTGGCCAGATCACAGGCCCCAGACCGATCCCCCTTCCCAGCACCCATCGGGGAATGGAGGAATGGAGGTCTGGGATAAAGGGAATGGAGACCCTCAAGAAACCTCCCCATTCCTCTTTACCCCAGCCCCCAATCCTTGAGTGTCCCCAGTGCCTTTACCCCAGCTTCTCCCCCTGCCTCCCCCCCCCCCCAATCAATTGCGATCCCCTGCACCACACCACTGGAATTCTTTGCAAAGCAATGTAGAGCAAAGCAGACGATTTCGGCCCCGCACAGAACCTGCCCATCTGTCAGCCTCACCCCGGGCCAACGAGCAGGGGGCTTCGGGGTGGGGGTTTCTCCTGGCTCTATTCCCTCACCCTTGGCATTGCACCTGGGTGGGTACATTCAACTAATGGCACGTCAGGGCCACTTCATCGCACCACAGCTTCAGTCAGGTCATACATCATGCCTCCCAAGTGAAATAACTATCCGTTCCCTCCTTAATACAAGTCTGAGACCTGCAGGCCTTCACTTGTCTCACTTTCAGAAACATTTTTCTATTAAAATGCTGAGCCAGGCTTTGCACCCAGGAAGGACAGCTAAAAATAAAACTCCCAGCCACGGTCTGGGCAAGTAATTGAGAATTACCCCGGCTCTCTGAAGACTGTCCATCACAGCCCCTCCTCCCTTACGCTCTCCACCCTGGTATCCAAGTAGCTATCCAGATTCAGCTTGCCGATGTAGTACAAGCCCTCCATGACTTCTGAAGTCACCTGAGCTGGTTTCCAAGCAGGCCAGCAGGGGCGTGACCAGCTGCATTAGGCAGATTCTCCAACAGGACATGTGATCCAGGCCGCGCCGCCATTACATTTTTGCCAAAATGTGGTTTTGCTGCATCAGCAGGTCACGACACAGCGTCCGCCCACTTCAGTAACCAGCATGTCCTGGTGCCGGTCTCACAGGCCCTGTGGTAACGCCAGAACCAGGGGTGCAGGGCAGTCTTCGAAATCAGTCTGTTCTGTTCAGGATCTTACACCCCGGTATCTGAGCACCTCCATGCCAGCCAAGGGGCCAGCCTGGGCCCACTAGGAAAGGTGGCAGTTCTAGGAAAGCAGGCAGGGGAATTTACTTCATACCCTAGCACTGATTTTGCAGTTGAGAGGTGGTTCCAGTGCAAGCATTTGAACCAGGCCCTCTTCTAGGTGGTTATTTTCTGAGAAAGATAATGGTAGCAGTAGTATCTGCCCCTATCCTCCCCCCCTGTGTTCTTTAGGACTCAATAGTGCAGTATAAACAGCAAATCACACAATACCGCGCTAAGTGCTGACTCAGGTCCAGAAATTATCCAACAGCCACAAATCTTTGCCAATTTGTAATGTGCAACAAGGACAATTTCCCCTCTTTGGGGATATCCATGAATTCCATGGCAGTGCAATCCCCCTTTGTCGATTAAACACAGGGAAAGCCACGCGACCCTAGCATTGGCTGTCCATGGTGGTGTGTTGGGGCGTGGCTATGGCTCGAGGCAGGGACTCAGACCTAGACTCTAGCCCCGGCCCTGACACATGACCACGGCCAGGTCAATGACAGAACGTGATCAAAGCATGTTAGACCTGACTAGTGGAGGCCTGCTGCTCTAGTCTAAAATCCCCAGTGTGGACTGGTAGCATTCTCGTCATCCAGCACTGACATTACCCATGGGCCAGGTCACGCCACCAAAGCAGAGACTCACATTAAGTCATGTGACGAGTTTCCTACAGTCTCAGAGAGGGGATAAAAGCCCAGCGGTGGGGAGCAGCTCCTCTGGCAATCAGTATGCCTCAGAGATGAGAAAGACTGGCTCCCAGCGAGATCCTGATTGACTTGAAGGGAGATTGTAGATAAAACAGAAACAAACTCTACGTGGAGGAGGACATGGGGAAGGCCTCTGCTAGCACACAGTGAGGGGAAAGAGAGAGGGTTATATTTGGAGGAGAGAGAGAGCCAGGCTTGAGCTGTCTGTAATAAAAACTCTATCAGGCATGAAAAATACGGCATCCCTGCAGGAACTGAGCCTATATGCCGCTGTTCTAGTAGTTAAAATAAAGAGATGTTATCAGGGCCGGTATCTCGTGCCTGCCTCAGCCAGAGTGATTTTCTCTCCACACCTGCCACCTGCTGATGGATGAGTCTGCCAAAGCGTCAGGGGCAGCAGCCACAGCGAGGATGGAAGGCGAGCAAGATGCTTATCTGGAAAGTGGGCTGGAGGATGCAGGCGCTCCTTAACTGCAGCCTCGGGGGCATGTGTGAGCGTGTGGAGCTGGTGATGCAGGACATGGGCACTGAGCCTGAAATGCTCCTTGGGATCTGCTCTGTTTCCATACCCTGGGGAGGCTGGGAGCCACCTTCCTGCTGGGCCAGCTGCAAGCACACGATTTGACTCAAGGCTTCCTTCCACCTCAGTGCACTCATTTCCCATCCTCCCCCCCACAGATCCATACCTTCCTGTTCCCATGCCCATCCTGAGCCACGGGACTAACAGTGCTTGCTACCCTTGGGCTGGTGCTGAGCAAGCTTCCTGCACTGAGCTCTGCCACTGCTCCTTGATCCTCACCTGCAGCACAGCCTGCTGGGCCAAACATGGCCAACAAAAGAACATGGTCACAGCAGACCTGGCGAGTGGAGATTTGCTGCTAGTCTATGAGCCCTGACATGGACCTATGGCACCTCTTGTCACCCAGCACTGACATTATCCCAACAGCCATCTAGATCTGTAGCCATCCTGTTCTCCCTGTCCTGGGCCCCACCCCAGCCAGCTCTCACAACACCCCTCCATCCAGCCCTTCTCACCCCATTCCTACTAGTCTTGTCCTGAGTCCCTACCCAGCTCTAGCAGTACCCCGCAGGTCTAACCCTGCCTGAGCAGTGCCTGCCCTCGCACCTTGATAAACCACTGAACATTGATGTCATTCTATCAATGATTTCCATCAGTAGTAGCTAAAACCAAAAGAATTAATCCTGGTGGCGGTTGAGGGACAGGGACAAAGGGGGAGACTGGCCAAAGTCACTGCTCTGGCGGCCAAACCTTCCTATTTAAATCAGCTCCCAAAGGTTCATTAAGTCACCCCCACCAGCAAGACTCAGACATTCCTTTGAACATATTCACATAGCACCTGCCCCACACTCACACCAGATTCCTTTGGGTTTGTAAATTATGATGCATTCAGATAGCCTTTCCTACCAATGATACTTGGGACCGTCTCATGGGGCGCTGCATTTATGCCTGTGATAAAGGCTCCGAAGCCCTTTGATATAGGGACAGATCAATAGCCCGCATGCAGGCACTTGCAGGGAACAGAGATTTCAATTCCTTTCTACCCCATCCACCCATTAGATTCTGTTGCCTGAGCTCAACTTACAAATTTCCCAGAGGCTATCTAGGAGCTCGTTAAAAGGAACCTCATTTACTGGAAGACTCCATATATATTTTGTGCTACACCCACACCTGCCACTTCTCTGATAGATGGTGCAAATACTGAGCCAGAAAGAGCCAGGGATTAGAAGACTCTTAATATGTGATAAAAAATGGAAGAGAACCACAGCTCATTCCTAGCAACCATTCCAGCCTCTTCCTCTTCCACTATTCCTTGCCCTTGTTCTCCCTGTTACACATTTTGAAGGGTGATAATCCCCATCTTTGATAGCCTTTGAAAACAGGGAGCAGAGCTGGTTGTGGGGAAATGGGTTTGTTTCCATGACAAATTTTGATAAACCTGAAAATGCTTTCACATTTTTCTTCAAAGTTTTCAGTGCTTCCAAAATTTCAGCCCAAGCCATTTTCGGTTTTCAGCAGAGTTCTTTCGGGTTTCGACCACCATTTTTCAGCTTTTGATTGTCAACATGTGAAAAAAAAAATGCTTTTCCAGTTTTTTTAATAAACCTCCAAGTTGTTGTCAAAAATGGACATTCTCACTTTGCCAACAAAGCCAGATCGCATGGAAAGAAAGTTGTGAATGAACAACTTCACCCAGCTCTAGCGGGGAGTGTCTTCACACACCCTGCCAAGTTCCGATCTCGCTTACACTGCTGTTAATCTGGATTTGAGGCATTAGGGCCAGATCCTGCTCTCAGTTACAGCGGTGTAATTCTAGAGCAACCCTACTAACTTAACTACAGCACTAGGGAAGCCGTGGAGATGGATTTTCTGATCCATACCTGAGTGCTTTTAGCAAGTGCCCCAAGACTCTCACACTGCTTGATGACCACTGCATGGCAGATATCATTAAACCACATACTCCCTTTCCCCATGACCTCAGCACTTGAAGAGTTGGTTCCTGGGTGACACAGCATGGATACCAGCACCTTCTCAAAGGGCAGGACGTCATTGCAGGTGTGCCAGAGAAAGCTTTCACAGCCCAGGTGCACATGGATTGGTTTACACTCATGTGTGACAAGTCATATGTTCCAAAGGGGGAGCCGTGTTAGCCTAGTTCAGAAAAACTACTGTATTAGATGGCTGGGGGGAGTGGCTTGAGGTTAAAAGCAGGATAGAAACAATCCCACATCGTTTGCAATGATTGAGCCTGTGCAGTATCGTAATGTGTATGACCTCTTTCCAGCCAGCTCCAGAAAGTGGGTAAGTGCTTTGCTGACCAGGCTCTCCTTTGCAGGAGGTGCCTGCATCTAAATTGGGAGCTCCTTGTAGCAGGTAAGTTTGACCCTCTCTGGTGCCCACTGCAGGGTGGATTGCTGAGGGGAGCAACAGTAGGGATGGGGCAGGCTGAGGGTCCTTGGCAGTGATGTGAGGCTGCTCTGAAAGGTTGAGAGGGGTTGACTCTTGCACACTGTTTATGACTGCCAATCAGTGCTGCCATGGGATGAGGACATGGGGCTCTCATGGCCTGACCAGAGACTTGGACTCATGCCCCACTCCCTAACCTAGGACTGACAGAGGTGGCCCAGGCTCTCCAGGGTGAAGTCCACAGATTCTTGCAGGGCCACAGCAGGCAGACAGGCTGTCTAGAACCTTTGGCAGACCATAGGAAAATATACCACCACTATCCCCCCAGCTACAGCTCAGGTCTTTCCGCAGCTCCAGAGGCCAATGATGATTTTTGGGTCTGCACTCTAAACCTTCCTACAAACCACACCAGGCTCCAGAACTTTGTCAATAAGAACCAAGCATTTATTGATTCTCCCCAAACTGTAAGTATCAAGGCACAAAATACTCCAGATTCTGGAATTTAAATAATTAAAAAACCCCAAACCCAACCATTGATTCTAACCTAATGATATCTCCCTGCATGAGACAAGGATGAGGATGTCTGTGGAGGGTGTGGAAGGCAGCCAGGGATCATAAACCCGGGCATAAGGCAGGCTGGCCAGGCAATATGCTGGCACCTACTTGACTTTGGTCTGTCGCTTTGTTTCCACTGGTACAGTAAGCATACTGTTTTTTCCAGAAGACCCCCTCCCTCCATTGCGGCACAGGATGGACAGTATTCACTTAATGAGCAGTTATTCAATGTTTTGTTTTGTCCTTATTGTTCAGTGTGAGGCCCCAGGCCCCATCTACTGCACACGATTCAAACCTGGCTCCAAGACACAATTATTCATTTTCTCACGGACTTGTCTCCTGTATTCATCACCACGTTCCCAAAGCGTTTCACCATAATGAATGAATTTACGCCTTGTCCAGTATCCCGAGAGATGAGGAGGTATTATCCACACAATACAAGTGGGCACCTGAGACACAGAGGCTATTCCACACTTGAAAAGTTAGGTCAACTTTATAAAGTCGACTTAATAAGGTCGACTTTAAGTCGATTTAAAGTGGACCTTATTAAGACAACTTAACAGAAGTCGACTTAACTTTTCAAGTGTAGATGTGGCCCCTTTTTGACCTTATTAAGTCGACTTAACATTTTTAGTCAACTTAAAAAGGTCTACCTAGGCACTACTCCACGTCTCCCCTGGCTTAAGTTGACTTAATAAAGTCAACTTAAGTGCTAGTTCAAATTAAAACGAGGTGTTATTAATTCGAGCTAACTTTTCCTTAAATCGACTTAAGGAGCAGCTTAAGTCAAATTAAGGAAAGCCCAATGTAGACGCGGAGTACATTAAGTCGAATTAATTTGTAAGTGTAGATGCACTCAGAGAGAGCCAGGTCAAGTATACCTACTAATTTGAGTGCCCAATGTGAGGCACCTTAGGACCCAGTGTATACAACTTTATCTATTCAATCACTGCTCCCATGGACTCCAGCTGGAACTGTTTAGCACTGCCACCCAGGGTCTCTAGTCAGGCACCGCACAATGAATCAGGGGCCATCTATTAAAACTGTATTTAAATGACTTGCCCAGTATCACACAGAAACTATGCAGCAGAGGCCAGGGCAGAATCCAGTTCTCCAGGGCAGCATTCTGCTGCCTGATCCATGAGACCTTCCATTCTCTTCCTGCAGCCCCTAACATAATCCAACCTCTGCAACAAATGAAGGGCCCTGCAGACTGCAGCCAGCTTCACTGCATGGCTGACTCATTCCTAGCACAGGTCCAGCACGTGCACTGAATGAGGCAGGGATCCTGTGGAAACAACAGTATGCAACCATGTAATTAAACACAGGCCCAAGGAGTCAAATTAAGGTTTGCACATTTCCTAACTGTGGACTGCATCACATTTCATTCTTAGTAATATTCTTCCAAGGCAGCGTCTCTGTGAGTATTTTCTGAGATTTTGAAAACCAACAACTTGAAAGATCAGAAATCCCTTCACGTGGCATCACAGTGACACCTACACACACCATCAGCAGGGTTGGGACCATTACAGCCACCACACAGAGCTCTGCCACTGGAGCTAATGGAGCAATTGACAGCAGTAGTGAGGCATCATCCGCTGCTCTCCCAGCCCATCTCCTTGCCTGCCCTGCACTAGTCTCTCCTCCTCCTCCTCCTCCTCTCAAACTTGGTCTCTAAGTCCCAGACTCCCACCCCTCCACACTCCCAGTGCCCATTCTCCCCATCTTACCCCAACTCCTCACCCCGCCCATTCAAGTTCCACCTCCCAGCTCCACACCTGAGCTCTCTCTGCCTCCCAACCCCACAGGCTCCCAGTCCTAGGTTGCCCCCATCCCCTCAGGCTGCTCCCTTTGGCCCTGCACTGGTACCTAATCCCAGCCTCCTCGTCCAGCCAGTCCCTGTATCCTTCACCCTGCAGCCCCCAGGTCGCTAGATTCCATGTCACCATTTATTCCTTCCCCCATCCCCAGAGCCAGCATGTCCCCTCTGCCCTCAGAGCAGACAGCTTCCTCCTCCATCCTGCCTGAATGCCAGCAAGGAAAGGGGCCCTGAGAGCACAGGAGAGACCGCCTCCCTATCCCCAGCCCAGTGCCCAACCACACCTGCCCTAGAGCCAGCCATTACAGGGAAAGCCCTGCCTTGTTCCAGTAGCCCAAGTCTAGCAGCTGCCTGCTCCACTGCCCTTTGGGCATGGTGGGCACAGTCTGGTCAGCACCAGGAGCTGCAAAAGACAGGCTCGAGCATGCTCAGTGACGATGGAGTTGTTGAGATTTTAGCTGGAAAGACTGACATCTCTCAGCACTTGCAAATAGCCCTTTTCAAAAGGAACTTGGCCATATGCGAGATTTTCACAGGGGTGGCAGCCCTGACACAGAGGCCATGCCCAAGCCACATCCCTGCTCCAAAACTCAGTGTACTACCGCTGCTCACAGATGTCACAGGAGATTTTTTTAACAATGGCTAAGCAACGTACTTTGCCCTTGACCTATGTCCAGAAAGGGCCTAGCCATGAAATTTTGCAAGCACATTCAGCCTGAAGCAGACCCCTGGCATGGAGACCCTCAGCCTAGTTATAAAGCAACTGAAAACAGGGTCTTATATGGGGAATGTCGGGGAAGAAACGGTTACCTACCTGTAACTGGTGTTCTTCGAGATGTGTTGCTCATGTACATTCCAACTCAGGTGTGTGCGTGCCATGTGCACAGATCACCGGAAAGTTTTCCCCTTGTCCACCCGCAGGGTCGGCTGCGGCCATCGGGGGGCGCCCACCCGCCCCTACATATATAGCCCAGCCGCTCCTGCTTCCCTCCAGTTCCTTCTTGCGGAATTCCCTCTGAGGGGAGGAGGGCGGGTGTTGGAATGTACATGAGCAACACATTTCGAAGAACACCAGTTACAGGTAGGTAACCGTTTCTTCTTCTTCGCGTGATTGCTCATGTCAATTCCAACTCAGGTGATTCCCAAGCCTTACCTTGGAGGAGGGATGGAATTCTATAATTTGGCTGACTCCAGCACGGCTCTGCCGACCGCTGCGTCGTCTCTTGCCTGTTGAGTGAGCGCATAGTGGGTCGAAAAGGTGTGCACGGACGACCACGTTGCCGCCTTGCAGATGTCCACGATGGGAACGTGCGCCAGGAACGCCGCCGCCGAAGCCTGCGCCCGTGTGGAATGAGCTGTCAGTTTCGGGGGCGGCACCTCCGCCAGCAGGTAGCACTGCTTGATGCATGCTGTGATCCAGGATGACAGGCGCTGGGTTGACACCGCTTCCCCTTTCATCCTGTCCGCCACTGCTATAAAGAGCTGCGATGATTTTCGAAAGGGCTTTGTGCGTTCTATGTAGAAGGCTAGCACCCTTCGGACGTCCAAGGTATGGAGGCGCCTTTCCCTTTCTGATGCGTGTGGCTTTGGGTAAAAAACTGGGAGGAAAATGTCCTGTGTGGTATGAAAGGGGGACACTACTTTCGGCAAAAAGGCGAGGTGCAGCCGCAGTTGCACCTTGTCTTTGAAGAAGAGCGTATACGGGGGTTCGGATGTTAGCGCTCGTATCTCAGACACTCTTCTGGTTGATGTAATTGCCACCAAGAAAGCTGTCTTCCAGGAAAGGTATAGCAGGGAGCAGGACGCTAGAGGCTCGAAGGGTGCTCCCGACAGCCTGGAGAGGACCAGGTTCAGGTCCCATTGGGCCAGCGGGGGTCTGACACATGGGAAGGCTCTGTCCACCCCCTTCAAGAACCTCTTCACCATTGGGTCTGAAAACAACGACCCATCGGGGTGCCTTCCATGGAAGGCCAAGATAGCGGCTAAGTGCACTTTTACTGTTGAGTTCGCCAGGCCCGCTTGTTTCAGGGACAGGAGATAGTCCAATATCACCGGGATCGTGGCCGAGTCCGCCTGCACCTTGTTCTCCCTCGCCCACTCCGAGAATCTCCTCCACTTCGCTTGATAGGTGAGTCGGGTGGAGGGCTTCCTGCTACCCAGTAATATATCCTGCACCTGTTCTGAGCACTGCAGCTCATCTTGGTTCAGCCACTGAGCAGCCAAGCCCTGAGATGCAGTACCTCCAGATTGAGGTGTCTCAGGGTTCCCTGGTTCTGCGATATCAGGTCCGGGAAGAGAGGCAACGAGACAGGAGCTTCTATCGACAGGTTCCTTAACATTGAAAACCAGTGCTGGCGGGGCCATTCCGGCGCTATGAGGATGACCTTTGCCTTGTCTTGCTTCAATTTGAGCAGTACCTTGTGGATGAGGGGCGTCGGCGGAAACACGTAGTGCAGATGGTAAAACCAGCGAATCGCGAACGCATCTGCTTGTGACCCTGGGTCGCGGTTCCGGAAGGAGCAAAAGGTTTCACACTTCCTGTTGGTCGCCGAGGCGAACAAGTCTATCTGGGGAACTCCCCACTTGCGGAAAATGCTCGCCACGTCCTCTCGGAGCGACCACTCGTGCGTCATGAAATGCCTGCTGAGGTCGTCCGCGATCAAGTTCTGACGACCAGGCAGGTATGCTGCTACTAGATAGATCGAATGAACTATACAGAAGTCCCATAGTGCGAGGGCTTCCTTGCATAGGGGAGAGGAGCAAGCTCCACCCTGTTTGTTCATATAATACATGGCGGCGGTATTGTCCATCTGCACCATTACTGTCTTGCCTCGGCGTTGAGGAGGTGTTCATGAGAGGGGTCCCCAAATGGGGGCCGGGAAGGGTGGGGTGGGTGATTTGGTGGTGCAACCGAGAATTGGAGTGAGTAACCATGCTTGACCGTGTGCAGGACCCATTGGTCCAATGTGATGTTGGACCATGCACGGTAGAACCGGGTTAGTCTGGCACCAAAGAGTGGCGGGGGGCACGGATCCGGTTTATGAGAACTACATCGCCCTCGGGCGTATTCTCAAAAGTTCTTTCTAGGGCCCGGTCGACCCCGAGAGCGGTTTCTGGACTGGTCCGAGGGTCTCTGGGTTGGCCGATGGTTGTTGTGACTCCCGTGCCTGGCCGAGTCCCCCCTAGCTTGGAAGGGTCTTTGAGGTGTCCGCGGGCGGAACGGGCGCCTCTGCGTGGCTGGGGTGTGCAGACCCAAGGACTTCAGCATGGCCCGTGAGTCTTTAAGAGTCTGCAGCCTGGCGTCCGTTTGGGACGAAAAGAGGTCCTGTCCCTCAAACGGGAGGTCCTGTATGGTCGTCTGGACCTCGTAGGGCAGCCCCGATGCCTGGAGCCACGCACTGCGTCTCATCGTGACGCCTGACGCCATTGCCCTGGTCCCCGCATCCGCTGCGTCCAGTGCCAATTGGAGGAGGGCTCTCGAGACGACCTTTCCCTCCTTCACCATCGCTGAGAGGTCTGCCTTAGAATCTTGGGGCACCACGGCTGAAAATTTTTCCAGGGCCAACCAGGAGTTAAAAGTGTAACAACTAAGGATAGCTTGCTGGTTTGCTATTCTTAGCTGCAGGCCTCCGGTAGAGTAGATCTTTCTTCCGAAGAGATCTAACTTTTTTGTGTCCCTTGACTTAGGGGACGGGCCTTGGTGTCCTTGGTGTTCCCTCTCGTTGGCTGCTGCCACGACTAACGAGCCCGGCGGCGGGTGAGTGTAGAAATGTTCGTGCCCCTCTGCAGGGACGAAATACTTTCGCTCCACTCTTTTGGCAGTAGGAGGGATTGAGGCCGGGGTCTGCCACAAGGTCTTTGTGGTGTTCCTTATAGTTTTTATCAGAGGCAGGGCCACTCTGGAGGGGCCCTCCGGTGCCAGGATGTCCACCATAGGGTCCGCCTCTTCCGTCACCTCCACTGCTTGTATCCCCATGTTCTTGGCCACCCTCCTGAGGAGCTCCTGGTGAGCCCTGCTATCGTCCGGGGGCGATACTGGGGTGGTGCCTGCCACCGCCTCGTCTGGGGGGGAGGAGGAGGAGGATCCCCTTCGAGTGTCCTCTGGTGACCGGCACTCGGCTATGGACTCCTGTGCCCCCTCTGTCATATGGCTCTCTGTTCTAACCGATTCCGCATCAGAGTCCCCCTTGAGGTCCGGAGGAGCACTTGCCGTTTGCGATGGCAAGGCCTGGGGGTCTCTAGAACGAGAGCGACCTGACCACGAGCCCTGTGATTGGTGGTAGGCCCAAGGGGTCCAAAAGGGCCACTGAGGGGACATCTGCCATTGGGGCCACTGCTGTGTGGAGCACCTCTGCCGCTTACCAGCGCCCGATTCCTCCTCAGACTCTGAGGAGAGGCGGCTTCGGGGGGACCACGGAGGAGCGGAGCCAGTCGGTGCCGGGGAACGGTGCCGCGCCCTGTCCAGCGCTGGACGTTTTATGCTTGCCCCCGAAGGCTCTCGGTGCTGCGGGGATCGGTATCGAGGGGCTCCCGCCGCTGCCACGACCATCGGCGGTACCAGGAACCGGTGCGGAGAGGACCCCGATCGAGGTGGGGCCCAGCCCTTGGGGGACTTCGGTCCTTGCTTTGCCGGTGCCGGTGCGCAGTGCCGGGCCGGAGAGCATTGCCGGGCCGGAGAGCGGTGCCGGGGAGGGGGAATCAAGGGTGTTGGTTTTCCCCTTGAGGAGACAGAGGATCTCAGTGAAGGTTCCAGTGCCGGCTTTGAGCTGGAGGGCGGCGTCGGTGCTGTGTGCTCTATCAGCTCCCTTGCCACCTCAAAGGTCTCTGGGGTGGAAGGGAGCTGGAGGTCCTCCTCCAGGATGTCTCGCGTAGGAGAGGGCTCAGATACCGGACTCGACGGCCCCTGCTCCGGGGCCGGAGTCGACGGTACCGCTGATCGCGGTGCCTGGGCCGAGTGCCCCACCTCGGGCCGCACCTTAGACCCCGCCTTGGCCGGCTTGCCCAATGGCAAAGGATCCCCTTCCCCTTTCCTTCTCTTTGTCGGTACCGGGGAGCGCGATCGGTGCCGATGGTGCCCTGCAACCGGGGCGTGTGGTACCGCGGTGTGGCGGTGCCGGGGCTCTTTATCAGAGTCCTTACTCTTCGCCGCCACGGGGGTACCGTGCGACGATTCGGCCCTACCGGCACTGGAGTCCCCGGCTTCCGTCGGGCGGAGTGCTTCCTCCATCATAAGGAGCTTCAGTCTCTGCTCCCTTTCTTTCTGAGTCCTGGACTTGAAGCTCTTGCAAATCCTGCACTTGTCTCTTAAATGGGACTCCCCATGGCACCTCAAACACGAGGAGTGCGGGTGGTCCTTGGGCATAAATTTGCTACATGAAAGGCAGGCCTTGAAGCCAGGCATGCCCCGGTACAGGGCCCTAGGCCCGGATGACTTCCACTTCCTGCCCTTAATATAACTTTCCTAACTAACTAACTAAGGAACTATGTACACTAACTGACTAAGGGGAGAGCTACATGAGCTAGTAGGCTGTTCCAGCAACCGTCAGGGCAGTAAGAAGGAACTGGAGGGAAGCAGGGACGGCTGGGCTATATATGTAGGGGCTGGTGGGCACCCCCCGATGGCCGCAGCCGACCCTGCGGGTGGACAAGGGGAAAACTTTCCGGCGATCTGTGCACGTGGCGCGCACACACCTGAGTTGGAATTGACATGAGCAATCACTCGAAGAAGAACCTTAATGATAGCTGCTACCCCCACCCCCGCCTCTAATCTGTAGCCACTCAGATCGTCAGCTGGGCATATCTGCAGCGACGTTGATCATACCAGCCCCAGGTGGCATGACTGAGCAGCTAGTACTGATGAACGGGGCCACAGTGGTAGCCTCAGAAACTGGAGTCTTTTGCCCATTAGATGAGCTCTGGCACAGCGCTACTTCACCCGTTTGCTCCACCACAGGGCCTCCATCCGGGTTCAGGTGAACCACGGGTGGGGGGCACAGAAGGCAGGTGAATCTGTTGGATCCTCTCAGCCTAGCTTCTCCTGGCTGCTTTCTGACAGCAAAAGCTCAGGGTCTCAGGCAGGTTCCATTCAGTCCAATCAGGCTCTTGCCATTCGCCTGGGAGTTGCTGGATCCAAACAACATACCTTACAGATATCAGCGGAAGGGCAACCTTGGCTTCCAAATAGCCACAGGATGCCAAGAAACAGAGTGGCAGCATGTGAGAGCTACAGCCATGGGGGAGCTACCATTTAACCTCACTGAATGGCACAGTCTGACCCAAGCTCATGGCAGCGAGGTGGCTCTACTGGCCCAGGAATCAGGCTCCAGGAGAGGCTTTGGATGGACAGAGCAGGAAATGGGGACAGCTGAGCTGCAGAAGACAGGATGCAAAAGCCATGGGAGACTCCACCTCTGCCTATGCTCATGCCCATCTCCCTTCTCCAGCAAGGACACCGGCAGACAGGAGTCCCCATCTCTGCCCTTCCCCTCTCACTTCCCCCGCTGCCAGCACAAGCAAAGCCTGACCACACTGGGCCAGTAGCTGAGTGTTACACCTGGCCTACAGCTTCCCCTCCTAACCCTGGGCTGAAGCGGGTGCGACATCCACCAGTTCCATATAATATTTGCTCCTCTGAGGAAGCATGACAAGGGCAGAGGGGTGAGATTTATATAGCTCCCTATTCCCCTCCCAACCCAACAAAATCCTCTGGGCCAAACCCATCCCTGGGGCAACTCCACCAAACTCAGAGGAATTGAGCCAGGGACAGAGCTGGCGCCATGTGCTTAAGGCAAAAAACACGGAACATCTGGCTAGAGTGATGCAACATTAAAGACAACAAGAACATGCCCCCTAGAGCTGTGCCTCCATCGTACGAGAGCATGAACCGTTTACACTCAAATCCATGAGCTCTGTCCCCATGGAGCCTCTCTAATGCTAGTTCATTCTCCATCTCTACAGTCACCTAGACCCATGGTCCTCTCCAAGGAGCTTCAAAGTCTTTCTTGGGCCACTGTCCAAGGCCTGCTGCTTTGAAAAGGGGATGTTGAACCTTGGTCATGAAGGCCTCTTGTAGGAGGATAGTCCACCATGCTCCCTTGGCTGAGTGGAGGAGAGTGGATGCTGCATGGACCTCAGGCACCAGGTGTTGGTGAGAGGAAAGGTGGATGGGAACAAGGATGCTCAGAGCCTCTACATTTCAAGTCTTTTGGAAGAATGGATACCTCTTCCCAACCTCTCTCAAAGATGAATTTGGGGGGTGGAAATAAGCTGGAACCAGATCCATGATGGCAGCAGGGGAAGGGTATGGGGAGGAGGGACATGGGGAGCAGCAGAGCCGGCTCTCGTGTTCATCACATGCTGTAAGGACAAAAACACCAAGGCCTGTACTGTAACGGGGTGCTGAGTGACAGCCAAATGTCCTCGTAACCATTGGTACAACTGCAGTGGGGTGGGGGGGTAACAGACCACGCAGTCCTGCCCATGAACACTTGTTTGGGACAGCACAACACTTCCCACTACAGCCTTCCTGGCTGCTCAGATCTCACTCTCCCAAGGAGCTGAGCCCTCCCACCCATCTGACAGGGAACTTATACATGTGCTTCACTTTAAATGTAGGCATAACCCCCCTTTGACCTCAAAGTTAATCACCACATGGGGGGGAGAAACCCTTAACCTACTGGGCCCAGCTCTCCATGGCCCTGCATTGTGTATAGTCATTTCCACCGGGGCTGTGAGAACATGAATGGCTGCTGGTAGTAATGCTGGGTGCCACTCTGCACTGATGGAAGTGGGCATCACAAATTCAGGACAATGGAGAATCAGGCCCTGCAAGATAAGAACTACAGTGAATAAAATGTAAGGAAGCAAGCCCTACACAGTCACACAATCAGCTCTACTCTGTGAGGGGGGTGAGGGTGTGGGGAGAGTTACGGTGAAGCAAACAAGTTGAAGCTGTTGTTCTCCATGGCCAGGTTACGTAGCAATGGTGTGCCAGGGCTGGGAAGTTCACTGTTTCCTATAGTACATCCCCACAGGAGGCCATGAGGGTCCAAGAGGACAGTCAGCCAGTCTGTGGCACAGGGCGACATTTGTGCATCTCCTCCGTTCCTTGTCAGTCAATTTCTTGTTCATTTCCTGCAAGAGAAAGAGAAGCAGCAAATACTCAATCCATTGATCTTATGCAGGGAGAGAGGACAAGGTGAGAGAGAGACAGAAACTGAGAATGGCTCCCAGGACAATCAAAGGACAACCCATCCGAAGGGCCAGTTTTCACAAGGCTCAGCCTCTTGGGTGCACATTAGGTGCCAAACAGGACCAGTGGGGAATTTCCTGATCATATAAAATGTCTACTGCCCACAGAAAAATTCAGATTTTCATTGTAAATAAAAGGAACACCAGAAACCCAAACTACTTACCTGTGAAATGCGACCACACTGCTTCATGGGAGTAGTAGCTTGGATGCCCCATGTTCCCATTCTCCTCTATGGGCTGCGGTCCTTGGTTCATGTCCCTTGGTCATATCCCATGATGCTCCGCAGCTACACAACTACCATGATGGATCATCTTCCCTCCCCTCCTGAGGTACTTGGGATTACAGCCGACAGAGGAGAATGGGGGCATGTGGCACCTGAACTACAATTCCAACGTGATATTGGGCCAGCATTTTAGCATCACAATATTTCAGCTTTTGGACAAAATATTTCAGATACTGGTTCCCCCCCAGCAAAACCTCATAATGCCAGTCCTGTGAGCCAGCCACTAGTCCGCATTCTTGCCCCCATCCCTGTTAACAGAAAAGGGGACATTTGTGATAAAAATATTCATTTTATTGGAACAAAAATGGGCCAAAAAGCCTTGACCAGAGCAATACAGCAAAATGGCTGATGGTTAAAGTAAAAGAAGAAATCTATCAAATCAGCCATTTCAGTAAATGCCCATTCAAAGGCACAGAAGCTCAAAGAGTGCACTGAGACTCATGCATGTGTCACTCATGGCACCAGCAGAATGTTTTGTGGCGAAAATACTCTCTAAGCCTCCATGAGGATACAGACAACTCATTTAGCATTCCCAGCAAGGAGCTGAGCCACATGGGCACAGGCAGGACTGAGGTAGGTTTTAGTTACTATTTCTACTAAGTCATTTAGCCTCGGGAGCCATTTCTGTCAGCAACTTAGTCTGGGGGCCAAAAAATGATCTACTTGTACACATAGTCTGTAGTCTCTTGGCCCTTGGTATGAAAAAATGCCAGTTACTCTAATGAAGTTGGGTAAATCTTTATGTATCTTTCATTTAATATGATCAAATAAAACCTATTCTTAACAGATTTACAGGGGGAAAATCCTGGGCTGGTACAACAGCAGTATGGCCCACGGGCCGCATGTGTGACAACTCTGACCTAGAGCTATGATCCATGGCCCAAAATCAGTGCAAGGCACACACACTGAATGGCATGGAACTGTTGCATTGAGCATTGCACATAATATCAGGAGTGATGTGAGATCTGGTGCAGGGAGACACACCCCATTCCATCCATCACCACTCTACTGTACCAGAAGCCCTTTAAGACCTCCCTCCCACCTCAGTGGAGCCCTCTCCCATTTAGCAATCTGGGAAGACTGGCTGGCCTTCTGCATTGTGACCCGCAGGGAGAGAAGATCCCTGTCTGGCGGGTAGAGCAGGGGACTCAGACGGGATAGTCCATGCTCCTTCACCTCTGTGATGGGTGACATTGTAATTTCACCCAACGGGGATTCTCCCCATTTCCTTAATACAGCCAGTGATGTGGCCCGGGATGCTTCTGCCCAGCATGAGGCTCTTTCTGCACCTATGCCTGCACCTCTCCTGCCATGCAGGGACACAGGGAGGGCGGAGCAGAAAGCAGGGTTATGCACCTCCTGGGTTCCCAGAGCTGTGAGGAGCAGAGCGTTCAACACTGCTGTTGCCATGACTGCCCCAGCAAAAAGGCAGCAGCTATCCTGTGGCCAGTACCCTGTGAGGGCCTGTGTGCACTGGGGGTGTGGCTGATTCTCCTGAATACCGAACACCCCCTCTGGGAGCCCTGTGCATAAGCAAGGCAGCCTTTCATGCTAAAGTTGTGGGTTTGAATCCCACGTGGACCAGCAGTGCCCCCAGCTGCTCTCCTGGACAGCTCCACAGTGGCTGGCATGAAGGGCATTGGTTCTCAGTAACCGAGTTCCCACATCACAGCTGGTGCCAAGGATGGCACCCGAGTCCATAATGGGGGCTGAGTTCTTCCCTCTCCCTAGCAGTGAACCGGCTTAGAACATGGGATGGAGCAGCCTGCCCACTGCTGCCCAGCCTGGGCCTGTGGACACCTTCGGAGCCAGGGCTGATCTCCCGCCTCACTGGGGTCACCTAAAACATGACAATTCTCATCACTCCCCCCCCCCCACCCCCCGCCCCGAGGGAAATAGGTTGTGCGCCCGCTCCTGGGAAATGCTCAGCACCCAGCACACCCTTTGAGCTCAATGTGGGCTCTGCAGCTAAGCACCTCCTCAGATCAGGCCCCACAGGCATGAAACATTGATAACCTGGAGGCTGCTGAGTAGGGTTTGGTCTTACATGGTCGTCCTGTGATGTTGCACCCATGCCCTAGGCTAGAATGGGTTGCGTCTTTGTCCCCGCCTAGCTGCTAGTCCCCACACATACAGCTTGGTGAGCCGGTTACTCTTTGACCCTTCCCTGTGATTAACTCTGCAGGGATCTTTCTGGTGTGACCTTAACACCCAAGGACATCGATGCTCTGCAGGGATTCGCAAGATCCCCAGGGTGGTCTCCGTGGTCTGGCCAGCATGCAAACATCAGTGCTTGGACAGGATGCAGGGCTCCTTCCCAGCCCTTGCTTTGCCTGATCTGACAAGGGGCAGTTGGCGTGGATCAGCCGACTTCCTGAGGGGCTGGAGAGCGACCCCCATCCCTGCCCCCAGCTAGCAGCGAACACTGCCCCATAGTCAGCCTCGAAGCAAAGGTGCCTCGCCCTTCTCCCCGCTCCCATCTGCTTCATGATGCTTTAATGATTGGCTGTTTGTTTGAATGACCCACAAGCCAGAGCAGAGAATTAAAAAATAGAGTTCTGGCACAAGGTGCCCAGGGTCCTGGCAAAGCCCAGCCAGCAGGCTGGCACCAGACAGACCCTTCTTTTCTAGTCAGGGATGTTGTGATTTTGTGCCTGGGTTTGTTGGGGGCGTTTCATGCCTTGTGTTCATGTTGGAATCCCTGAGGTAGCTGCCTCTGGATGGAGCAAGCCATGGTAGCTACTGAACAAGCCTGCCCATGGGTCCAGGACACACTGTTGTGTCCCAGGAACAAAGGCTGGACTCCTAATAACTATGGGTGGCACATACTTGGAGGCCCACCTGGTCTGAGAATGGGAAGGCTAGTCACCCCCTACCATCTCTTCTCTACTAGAGCTGTTTTTCTGGCCTCCAAATAATGCATTTTCCTATTGCTGCTGCCTGCTGCAGATCTCAAAGGGCTTTACAAACCTAGATGAACCTAGCCCCAGGGAGGCGATATACACTCTAATCACATATGGGGAAACTGAGGCACAAAGCTGGTAAAAGACTTGTCCTCAGTTACACAGTGACTGAGGCTGAAGGAGACCCCAGCAGCCCAAATCCCCGGTGTGAGCTATAAGCATCCGGCCATTCTTCCTACTCTTGCAAAACACTGGAACAATGCCAAGATGTTTCCAGCACAGTGACTTCATTAATTCAGAATGGAGTGGAAGGTGCCACCGCTGGAACACTCCCCCCGCGATAACTGAATCAAGATGCCAGGAACCCAAGAGCACACCAGGACACAGGGAAAATGAGAACATGGATAGGAATAGCTGGCTCCCGCTGGCAGTGCAAGAGACCCGTCCCTGCTGCAAGCCTCACGCAGGCCTAATTTTCACAGTGCTCCCAATGATGCCGGGCACCGGTCTCTGTGCTGGTTGGAGACTACAGCTTTTCTTAAAGGCATATACACCTAAAGGGAACAATAATTACAACACAAAGTCCCCTAGCTGTTGTGCTCTACACCTGTGCTACCTTTCACCGTAACTAACATTCTACAATCAAATTCTGCAGCCTGTCTCAATAGGTTTTCCTAAGCACTGTTTTGTCTGGCATCCCAACAGTTAAACAGCCAGTCTCACTCAGCCATATTCCAGAGGAATTTCTCCTTATTACATGCTAAAGGCAACAAAGTGAGAGAGCAGGAAGCAGCCACAGTCAGCTCATCTTTGAGGGGGAGAGGTTTGTCAAATGAAGCCAATGTTGCAGAAGGTCTGAGTTGCTAAGGTTCTGATCTGTGCTAAGAGGTTCCCCCATCGTGCCCAGAGACTGCACCTGCCCGTACAGCAAGGGCTGGTCAGAGCAAGTTTTCAAAACTCATTGTACAGGATTTTAAAAAAACCCTCATCAGCTGGATCATCCTAAGAGATGGTATTATTCGTACCATCTTTCTGCTGAAAAAAGCAGTCAGGGAGGTAGCAAAGGGATTCCTCAGTGCTATGAGGTTAAGCAAACAATCTGGCTTGGTGATGAAAAGTGAGGAGGCAATGAACACAAGCACAGACTGTTTAGGCTTGCAGGGGAAAGATAAGGGCAGCGAGGAGAGGGGGAAAACGCAGAGTGAATTCAGACTCTAGCAAATTGTGTGAAGAGGAGTAAGAAAGGGCTTTTGTAAACCATAAGAACCAAAAAGCAGAGCTAGAGAAAGCAGGACCACTTATAATGGAGGAGAGAGGTGAAATTAACAATGACAATAGCTGAGACCCCAAACTGCGTTAGGAAAATTGTGCAGGTTGTTGGATTCTAGGACTTTAAAGCCACCAGCTAATGAATTGGGGCAGAAGGGGAAGCATTTTCAAAGGCACAGATGGGAGTTAGGTGCCCAGCTCCCATAGGTTTCCAATGAGAGTTGGGCACCCGGCTGCCTTTAGGCCACCTCCTCCTCAGCACATGTGGGAAACAACTGACTAGACTACAGAAAACCTGGGAAGCAGTGATATTCTGAACAAAAAGGAATCAATGAATCATACTGGCAATTAATGTCTCATTAGCCCAGCTTCTAGCACTAGGGAAATGATGGAAATTAAAAGAAAAAAAGTCAATAAATAGCTAGAGCACAATGGATACATAAGCCATAAACTGTGATGGATGTTGGGAAAGAATAAATCTTGGCCAACTTGATTGCTCTTTTCAGGAGAATTACAAAATCAATGGACAAGGGGAATGCAGCTGATATAAATATAACACACTTGGATTTCAGTAATGCAGTTAATATTGTATATAGCAGAAAGCTGATTGTCTTGGGATAAAATCACTGATGTGAACTGAAAAGTGGCCAAGAAAGCCAAACAGGGTAGAACTAAACTGCAATGGCTCCGTCGGTGTGTAGGAAAGGGTCTAATCTAATCTGATCTAATTTAACACCTTCATGACTGCTGGGGCAGAGAGAGCCAGGAAGGCGCTAATGAAATTCACAGCTGATGCCAAATTGGGAAAAGCTGTGAACACCATGGAGCTGAGCAGACTCAGAGATCAGAAGGCGGGGCGGGAATACCTAGAGAATCCAGAAAGGGATGGTGACTCTTCATTAAACTCTGGGTTGTTGTTTTTAGCTCACCCACAGCTCAGATCTCTAACAGCCCCTGCTGCACTAACCAACCAACCGGGTGTAATAAGAGCAGGTTCCTTCCAGAGGTTTATGGTTACAGAGGCCAGCAATCTGCCAACCTGCTGCAAACTGCCAGCTCCCGCCATGAGGGCCTGGCCCTGCACGTGAGTGGAAAAGGAGAGAAGAAATGGCCTTTACCTTCTTTGTTCTCTGCACTCTTCAGAGGCTGCAAAGCTGTTGGTGAGAAGAGAGAGAATTCTGTCAAACTCTTGGGCCTGGGACCACAGTGCCAAACAAAATGAGCGTTCAGCCACAGTGGGCCCAGATCCAGCAACCTGTTAGGGCACCCTGGACATGCTCTTCCTCCCACCCTTAATGGATCCTTTCACCCTTCTCTTCCTCTAGACCCCAAGTGATGCAGCCCCACCCAGTCAGTCTGCATGGCCCCCAGCTGCCCTGCCCAGGACTCATGGCCATGTCTGAACCATCTAACCTGATTGATCATTCTGCAAACTCCGTCTGTGCCAGCTCCCCGTTTGTGATCCCACATGTTTGAATCAGGTCAGCAGGCAGAGCCCCAACAAAAGCCCAGCTCTTCCAGTGGGAGTGGGGCTGCAGAGCCCAAAATTCATTGGTATGGGTCAGACAATCAAAACACAGGAGTCAGAGGGGTGCACTGAGGGGGAGACAGCCCTAATGTACCCAAAGCAGCACCTGCAGTACAAGATTCCCCAGCTGCCTCTTTTATGAGCCTTTGCCACCCCTGGGTGTGAGGGGAGAGTTTGGAATCCACGATCTGCTGTCCTTGACCTCTCTAGGTAGTCTAATGAGGGGCTATTAGTGCCAATTATTAGTGGTGGGATTGACAGGGACTCCTACCCCATTAGAAAATGGACCAAGACCCAGCCATATCTTTGAATGACAGCAAAATCCAAGCTCTTCCTCTCCCCCCCACCCATCCCCTTTACTTGGCAATGACAGCAACATGCCCTGGGTGTGTTTCACACATGCTCTAGTAACGTGGCTGTTACTGGATATGGCACTGGGTGTGCTAAGCACTGGTGGAGGTTGTGCCTCTGGGCAGCACTTAACAAAAGAGAAGTTCCTGCATCAGGCAGGGACCGTCTGCTTCGTTCTGCACAGACCACAATCCCCTCCCTCATACCCCCACAACTAGCCCCCTTATGGAAACAGCTGCTGCAACATGAAAAATGAGGACAGGCGCCACATCTTCAGCCTCCAAATTCTGGTACGGAGGCCCTGGAAATTAACTGTCGCAATTTATAGTACAGATTTGAAATCAACCTCCCATTTGTTTTTTTGGGGGGGGGAGTCGGAGGGTGCTGGGAGAAAGGTCTGGGCTGGAGGTGGGAAGGATGCATGGTTTTATCTCCCCCCATTAATGAAAGTGGGAGAAAAAATTCTTTTAACAGTTCATAGCATTTATCAGCCTTCCACAGTAATTACACTCGCCAACTTCCACGACCAATCAAACCTCCAGCCCTTAACTCTCACAGGCAGCGACAAACATCAAGAAGCCAGCGTTCAGAGCACGTTCTCTCCCAAGGAGAGATTAGACACAAGCCAATCTGTATACAACAAAGCTATTGTTGTGCTCAGCACAGATAAAGGGAATCACCAGGCATATAATTAACTCATTTGATTACAGCGCGGCGCCACTATCGCTTTTTATTGAAAGATAACACAGTTTATCACGGCCCTGCCAAGCTGCCAGTCTGCTCACAGCCTGGAGGGGTTCACTGACAGCCAGCTGGTCTGCCGCAGAGTCATGCGAGAGGGCACAGGCTCTAATGTGCAACTGGGTGTGCACAAGTGTGTGATCACACACACGACAGTGCACTTCTGCGTGAGACTGTGCACATGGTCATGCCTCAGTGTATGCATTTGCAGCTGTCCATGTCTGTTGTACAATGTGTGTGCATATGCTTGTGTAGCCATGTGAGCAAGAGTGTGCAACTCCACATGCATGAACAGCAATATGCACATGTTCATGCAATAATGTGTATGTGTGCAAGCATGGGCTCTTAAATGGACACAGGGTGTTATGCTTGTACAACCATGCAGGCACGTGGGACAGAATGCAACACTATACATGCATGTCTGCCTGCACATGGTCATACATTAGCATGTGTGTATATGTGTGCACGCACTGCAAGCATGGGCCTAGATATGCATGCACAACTGCATGCACATGCTCATGTTTCAGTGTGCGCACATGCAAGTGTACACCACTTTGTGTATGCACATACTTGTGCATCCATGAGTTCACACACCACAGCATGCATCATTTGATGCATGCGCAACAGTTTGTTTATGCAACATGTGTGTGCGTACTAGTCTATGCACGCAGAATGGTGCATATGTGACATATGCACTCCAGGATGTGCTGATGATGCACTGCATGCACACAAGTTAAGGCACATCGGTGCCAGCTGTCAGGGCAGACACACTCTGAGCTCTAGTGTATACTTGCCGTGCTTTTCGGTGGCAGTCGATGGGCAAGGTACGTAAAATACCCTGTGCATTTCCCAACAACTTCCTAACTACCCCTTACACACTGAGCTAAACCAACCAGCAATGGTTGGCGTAGCTCTACTCCAGTTATTGGGCTGGGGTTAGAGCTTCAGTTCCGTGTTCAGTTGAGTGCGTCTTAACAGAGCGCTCAGCCAAACATGGAAGAGTGCACTGACCTCTGCCACCATCAGTACAGACATAGCCTGACTTGAGGCTGAGCACCTCCTTCCTTCCTTAGCACTCTTACGAGGTCATGCAGGTGAAAGGTAACCGACTGGCAGCTCTGAGCTGACACCGACACACTCTGGGAGCGTCGGAAGGACAACACAGCTCCTTGCCAGAGGCCTCAGCGCTCATCCAGGGAGGGAAAAAGCACCCTCCAGTCTCCGTAACCCATTCGGTCGTGGACCCCTCTGATAACTCACCCTGTCTGCACTGGAGAAACCACCTCCTGCTAACCACAGGGGTCAGCACTGTGTGTGGGGTCACGTTTAAGAGCCAGAACTGTGGGTGGTCCCAGTCACTGAGCTAAGAGCTAAGCAGGTGGCAGTCAAAACCAAGCCAGGAAGCATGAAGATGCAGGGAGGAATTAGACCCCACACATCCATTCCAGCCCCCCTTTCTCCTCCCCCAACAATGTGCCCCCAGGCACCGATGCAGGAGTGGAGGACCCACAACAACCACACGCACATCGGTTTCTCTTTTAACAATCCCACCTCCCAACATTCAGTCCAGCCGCCATCCCAGTCACCTATGCAGAAGTGGGGCTTTGAGACCTCACCCACCTGTCTTGGGTCCTTCGCTATTCTCATCCTGCTCCTCCATCCCTGCAAAAGAAAAGCCATGTGTGCATGAAGCCACCAGACAGGTCCAGAGAAATCCCTGAGCAAAGGGGAAGGATTGGGAGCGGAGGCCCCTCTCCCAGCCCACAGCCCTGCCTATGCCCCTAGATCCCAACCTGCAGCCCTATTACACAGCCTTGCCCTGCCCCCACAGCTTCACTGATGCGCCTTGATCCAGGCCCACAGCCCCTCTCGCTATCCCAGCCCTGACCCCCCACTCCTGATGTGATGTGCAGGATGAGCCACGCCCCCCAAGCAGAGGAGAGAGGCCACTGCCTGCCCACCAGAGGCTGCTCCCTGTAGTGGGGCGATGAGACACAGGCAGGAGTTTGCTAGGGGTAATGGCTCATTAGCAGCCAACATGAAAGCGGGACGCTGTGTCTGGCTGACGGGGCAGGCTCTGTGCACAGGTCTCTCTCTGCTCAGAGAAAGTGACTGTGACCCCAGCTGGTCTCCCTGAGAAACCAGCCCCGGAGCCTGTCCTGTCCAGGGCTCCTAGCTGTGACGCACCATGACAGCCTAGGCCACGCTTAGGCAATCCCAGAGTGGAGCTGCGCCCCTGGCTGAAGTGGCAACCACCGAGTGTGATCCCCTCTCCTGTCCACCAATCAGTCTGACAGAACATAGGCACTGCTGCCAGACAAAGACTTTCCCAATGCCAGCTCCCTGCTGATGGCAAAGCTCCCAGCCCTCTGCAGCTGGCTCAGCAGTCCCTGGCAGAGAGCTGGGGGGAGGACAGGCCTGGAGCGCTCCAGCGGGATCTAGACCCAGCAGAGTTCAGCTCGTTGGCATCTGTTCCACGGGGCTCCTTCTGCTTCCACCCAGGCCTGGGTGACTGAGCTTCATGCCACCCTACTCCTCTTCACACCACACCCACCACAGTGGGACCCCCACCCCATTACTCCAGCCGTCCAGGGGTGTGCTGTAAGGACAGGAGTGCATTGTGCCATTACACTGCGTGAGCGCAGCTTGCTGACACGCTTCCCTGGGCGGGCGAGAGATCGCTGCTACAGATGCACTGCAATGACTGCCTCCTAACCCACTCACCCAAAGCCATGGAGGAGCCCGTACGAGAGACACCGAGCTACAACCCAGAAGCTCTCGGTTCCCCCACCTTATGCTAAAGCTGCTAATCCACATCTGAGCTCAGCCCTCCCCCTGCTTCTGTGCTGCTGCCCAGCAAGGCCCGTGAACTCCACTCACCACTGGCCCACCAACGGGGACGCTCCTACAAGTGCCTCTGGGATTGCACCTGGCCTCAGCAGACCCATGCCCTGGACATTCCTCTGCAGGAATCCTTCCTAACAAAGCCCAGACAGCGCTCTCCACGTTCCTTCCTTTCCTCGGGTCCTTCGCGGGGCATGCCTATTCCCCTGCCCCCGGCAGCCAGACACCGGGTAGGATGAAATGGTTCCTCTCGTGAGCAGACAGGCCAGCGGACACCTCCATGAGACCATGCACAGGTAAAGGGACACTTCCAAAGTTCATGGGGCCACAAGAGCAACCGACACTCAATGCACATGGAAACATAGGGCTTGCTTGACTAGATGAGAATCAAGGTCCATTGGGTATCCTGTCTCCAACAGTGGCTAGTTGCTCCAGAGGAAGGTGTTAGGACCCCATGACAGCACATGTGGAATAATCTGCCCCCATATGTTACAATTTATGCTGATCTCTACCAGAGACCGGCGTAATATCCCTTCCACAGTTTGTTAGCTGACTAAGAGAACTCCGCATGTTTTTGTTATCTGCATAGATGTAACAATCCCTTTTGGAAACAGGCTAAGATCTTGGCCTCAACAATTTCGTGTGGCAGAGAGTTCCATGCTCCAATAACACGCTATGTGGAAAACTATTTCCTTTTATTGGTTACAAATTTGCCCTTTTAATTTAGGGGAGTGGTGGAACACTTCTTGCTGTGAACACTATAGGCAGCAGGTTCAAATCCCACCTGGTCTGTCACAGAAGTAAAGAAAATTGCTGGCTGTGCAGCATAGGGCTATGGTCTTCTTTATAGCAGTGGTTCCCAACCTTTTCTCTGCCATGGCACACCTTGATACCTTCAAATTTTTTCGAGGCACATCACCATTAAAAAAAACCACCACATGAATATTCAAATTAATTCAAATTAACTTATGAATATTCATGACCCACGGCACACTGGCTGGGGAATGCTGTTATGTGGGATAGTAGGAGTGGCAAGAGAGTGGAGGGGAGGTCAGGAGTCGTTATGTGGGGTGGCAGAAGAGAGTGTGGAGAGCAGAGCAGAGCAGGGCAGGGGTGGCCATTTGGGGAGCAGGGCAAGGGTGGCAACAGAGGAGAGGGGAAAGAAGAACAGGAGTGGCTATGGGGGTGGCAGTGGGAACCTGGGGAGTGGGAAGGCAGGGTAGGGCAGGGGAGCAAGGCGCAGCACCCTCTTCCCCCAGCGGCTTCCTGCCACCCATCGCAGACCCTCACCCCACCACGGCTATCTCCCCCCTGTGGGTCCCTTCCCCCCCAGAGTTCCCTCCTCCCTGCAATGATGGACCCTCCCCTCACCGCAGGAGCCAGCACCAACCCTGCCTCACCGGGGCCCCTGCAGTCCTTGCTGCGGCCCACCAACCCTGTCTTCCCCACCCCCACCCCACCCATGGGTGGATTTTTAAACTGCCCCAGGGCAGGCAGCTACAAAAATCCACCCCTGCCCCACCCAATCCAGCTCCAGCCACTGGGGTCAGGGCTAGGGCCAGATCCAGCTGCCACTGGCAGCTCCGGAACCCCAGCCGGGGCCGGATCCCGCCGCTGCCAGCTGGCCCTTGTCCAAGCCGGGGCTGGATCCCATGGCCGCCGACATCCCTGGGACCCTGGCTGGAGCCAGATGCCACTGCAGCTGGTGTTCCCCGGGCCGGGGCAGGCCGGATAGGGCTGCTGGGGACCCCAGGGCTGCCAGATCAGGCTGCCACCGATGGCTCCGGGAACCCACAGCTGGGGCCGGAATGGGGCCACTGCCAGATGGCGGTTCCAGGGACGCCCCCAGCCCAGGCAGGATCAGGCCACCGCTGCTGCCAGCGGCTCCAGGGACCCCTGACTGGGGCCACATTGGGCCCTCCCACCCACCAACCCATGCTCCCCCAGCCCCCCAATCCCAATGCCCCCCCACAAAACCTGTTCATTCCCCAACCTACTCTTACCTGCAGCCAGCAGAACCAAACTGAGTCCTCTGCAGCCTTTTCCTGCCCTGCACAGCCCACATGGCTGGGCTGAGCAGGGTGGGAGATTTAAAGTGACCCCGGCTCCCGCAGATTCTTGCAGCACACTGTTTGGGAACCACCACTTTATAGTGCCAAAAGTCGTGAGTTTAAATTTGGGGTCAGCCCTGTAAAGCAACTATGCCTTGTATTATACAAAAGATGAGACTAGAGCAGTGGTTCCCAAACTTTTTAAGTGAAAGCCCCACTAATTAAGACTAGGTGAAACATGCACCCCCTCCCTGGCCATAAACACATATAACCCCTGTAAACATATACAATGATGATGCTAATAACACTAAATTACATAAGTTATAATAATAAATTACTCTTATGTAAGAAGGCACCATGCACCCAGCTGGTGCAGAGATCTGGGAGGCTGCTTCTCCGCTCTGGCTGGTGCAGAGGTTGTGGGAGGCTGTGCCCAAGTGTGGAGCTCAAAGGGCTAAATGACCTCAATATTACTTAAGTCTCACAGACCCCTGTAATCTCTGGCACCTCCCTAAGGGGTCCCGCATGCCATGTTGGGAAAAGCTGGATGTGGGAAAAGCTGGACTAGATGATCTAGAAATCTGTAAATGATTTCACTGACCATCCCAAAGGGGTAACTGTGTTAGTCAAGGTCAGCAAAACAAACAAGGAGTCCTGTGGCACTTTTAAAGACTAACATTTATTTATCACATGAGAAGTGGGATTTTATCCCATGAATGCTCATGCGATAAATAAATGTGTTAGTCTTTAAAAGTGCCACAGGACTCCCTGTTTGTTTTATTGACCATCCCCTTGTTCTTGCGTTAGATGTTCCCTGTCTGTCTTTTCTGAACCATTCATTTTGATTTGCTTACTTCATTGGCAAAAATCACACTCAAAAGTCTTGTACCAATGGCCCATCAAGTGGGAGAGCCAGCCGGAGTCTTGTCTGCTTGTGCAAGAACAGAATCAAGATGTAAAACAAACAGGGGCTATGTCTACACTAGAAGAAGTTAGCTTGACTTTGTTAAGTCAACCTAACAAAGTGGTTACCCTGAACCTGGACTTACTCCACACTTAGTCCAGGTCATGTCCACACTGTGCTTAAGTCGACCTAAGGAGTCAACTTAAGGATTAGGTCGACCTAACCGGCGGTTCTTGCTAAATCGACTTAAGCTTTCATTAAGTCGACTTAAGGAATTTCTTAAGTCGACTTAATGAAAGTCCAGTGTGGACGGGGAGTAATTTAGGTCAACTTAAAGCTACTTATGTCGATCTAAATTGCCAGTGTAGACATAGCCAAGGAGTCCTGTGGCACTTTTAAAGACTAACAAATGTGTGTTCCATCTGCAGAATCTTCTTCATCCCTGGCACCAATGCAGGAGGAGGAAAGAACCGAGCCAAACCTCCCAAGCCCGGGTGGAGTCCACAGTGGTGCCAGTTAGAAAATCCCACCTTTTTTGCCATGGCAGACTGAGCCATGGGTTCTGGAATCAGCGGGAGAAGTGAGTAGGAAATGCCAACAAAGAATTTCCTGCAATTGTCCTTCAGAAAGAGAACTGGGAAAAGGACAAGAATGGAGAAAAAACAGACGGAGGAAGGGGAATGAGTTTTCCAACAGGACCTTTCAGAGCACTTCCTGCAAGACATCAGCAGGGCTTTAATTAATTCTTTCAAAACTGAACACACATGGGAGGGGATAAAGGAACAAGAAAGGCAATGCATAAGAGCATCTGTGTCTCATGCTGCTATTTCCTTGTGTCTGTGCACTTGACATTTCCAGGATGGCAAATGCTAGAGCTGTCTTCTCGGAGGGGGTGGGGGCGTGCGTGAATACGCGCACACTCACAAGCAAGCGAGCTATCCTGAGCACATCCTGCCCTGTGCACATTCACACTTGGCTGCCTGTCACTTTGCAAGTTGCCTCTCCTCCATCTGGGTGGGGGTGAGGAGTCGCTCAGGCTAGGGAAATGTCAGACCAGATTGAGAGGCAGGTTCTCAGCAGCTGCCTCTTGGCTCGCACCACCTCGGTGCTTCCAAAATGCCAGCAGCAAACCTCCATGACAACAAAGAACCCGCCCCCAAGCAGAACATCTCTCTGCTCCCCGGAGAGATGATGCATAGTGACTCCAGCAGGCTCATCCAATCCAAGGCATTAAAGGTGACAGACAGCTGCTGCTAACTTGGGTCCTTGCCCCACAGCTGGGGTTAAGCGGACACACACAGGACACCCTCCTTGAACCAAGGAGCCTGGCACACATCCAAACTCCAGGGGCGCACATGGCTGGGGAGGGAACAGATACTTTGTGCATCTAGGACAATCCCAGAGAGCACAAACCCAGCTCGAAGTAACTGTGGCATTGCAGTAAAAGATTAAATCCCGAGATCCAATATGTTCCATCCCAGCACTGCAGGGCAGCACTGCAAGCTTTCACCCAGCCACCCCACTAACACAGCACCACTAGATGTGAGCCGACTGAAAACCAGCCCTGGAACCTGGCGACCTACGTTGACTCACCCTTAGGGGTGAGGTGATAACACTAGCTTGCCCCTTTTCCAAGCATCTTTCATCCAGGGATCTCAAAGCACTTAAATGAGTCATCCTCCTAACCTGCTGGTGTCTCTGATCTCCCTATTTCACAGCTGGAGACTTGCTACATATATAGCACTTTACTATCTCCATTTTACAGATGGGGCAAATGAGGCCCATGGAAGTGAAGTGACTCGCCCAAATTCATGCAGCTAACAAGAAGCAGAGCTAGGAACACAACCCAGGTCCTCCCAGTCCAATGCTCCATCCACTAGGACACACTGACTCCCCTGAAGATCATGTCAAGTCAGTGCAGAGCCCAGCACTCAAGAACCTGAATTCCCAGTCTAAATCACCCAGCTGCCATTTATGGAATCCAGCGCTGCTGGGTGATTTTTCCCTGGTCCAGTTGGTGCTAGAGTGTGGGAAACCCACTGCTTGCTTCCAACCTCTGTGCCTTCATCCATCTCTCTGCTGAGTTCATGGCAGAAGATTCAGGAGGTAGGGGAGGAATTCTTACACTATTTTTCCATATTTTACTGATATTTAAACGTGTTCACAGATTTTATTGACAGGCAATTCTCCCACAACCATCTCTCAAGGTTTCTCTTTTCTCTCCTCACTCTCTTTTTTTCAACATGCTATGAATATATCTGCAACCCAGCTGGCATTGGGACTAGAAGCCAGTGTCATCTGCAGTATTAAACCAGTTCCCCCACACCGCTTCCCTCCCATAGTCAGGGCCTTTTGCCAAATACAAACCTGCACTCTCCCCACACTCACTCTCCCCCTGCTGTGGGGGCAGTGAGGCAGCCGTGACAGGCCCTCTGTGGGTCCCTTCTTATGCCCACGGCAGGGGTGGAGAACACCCTGGCTGTCTATGAGCTGTTGGCCTCCTGCTCTCACATTTCCCTCCAGCCTCTCCTCCCCACATCCCCTCTTCCCTCAGAGTGACCTCCCTCCCCCCGCCACTCACATCCGCCTCTGGTCCAGCCTCCCTTCCCCAGCCCCTAAACTTCCCATCCCAATTCCCCTGCATTGCCTCATCTCCACTCTGGACACGCCCTGCCCCTTCCTGTACTGCTCTGTCCCCTTCACCTTCTCCAGCCCCTCGCATCTCTGTTCCCCCCACTCTGGCCCAGTCCTCCCTGCCCTTCTCCAGCTCCCTTGAGGCTCTGGGTCCCAGGAATTGAGCCTGGAGCAGGCTTCATCCCCCAGCTCTGCAAAGGAAGGCAGCCAGTGGCAGCTTCCCACAGTGGGGAAGTCACAGACAGCTCAGCTGGTAGCAGCCTGGAACCAATCTCTCTGCAGCTGGGGGGTGTGGCCAGGAGAAGCAGGGGAGTAGCAAGGTCTCTCCTACATTCCCTCCAAGCAGTGCCTCTCTAGGAGCAGGGGACAGCCAGCCGGGCCTGGATTTTTGCAGGCCCCCTTAGCTTGGGGCCCTGGGCGTCAGCCCCTAAAGCCCTTGTGTTAATCCGGCCCTGGCCTCCAGCCGCCTGAATCAAACAGCAGTGCAAAAGAGCCTTGTCTTTCCTGTGCCACCAGAGGGCACTGAACCTGGCCCCATGTGTGTCTGTGGCAGGTGGAGACAGACACGAGCGAGAGCTGATCCAGCAGTGATGCTGAGGTAGATGGAGTTAACCAGCCCCCACCTTCCCCAAACAGGCACGGGTGAGCTCCTGCCTCACAGGTCTCCCTCCTGTTGCATAGGAGCGTCTGTGTGGAAGGCACATTGGCTTGGGCTGCCAGACAACCTCCTGAGACTGCAACACAAACCCTGAGACCCCTTCCATCCCCACATCACATGGGTCCTTGATCTTCCAGCACCTCAGCTGGCCTCGTAGAGACTGGCCCCCATGGGTTGTTGAGATGCGTGGGGCAGAAGGGGTGGGGTTACAGGGCTCAGGCAGCACCTACCCCCTCACCCCATATGGCTCACAGCCAAGTTCATGCTAAACCCTGGCCCTCCCAGAAGATGCTGGCAAAGGTCCAGCCGGCCCAGAGGGCAGGAAGCGCCCTTGGGGACATTCTAGAACACGCACAGTTGTTGGTACGGCCCCATTCATCATGTCCCAGGCCTGAGGGGATATAGTGCTCCTGCCTGCTTATGGCCACCCATCAAGCACGGTCAGAGAATTTCACACCCAACCTCCTATGGCCTCTCACTTAGCAATGACTCCCTGAGGCTTCCATTCTACCATAACACAAAAAAAGGCCTTTTACTGAGAAAGTTTCCCCCAGGGCACTGGAAGTATACAGTATTTTCCACCCGCAACCCAGGTGAATTCCTTGGAGCTGGGTAATCCTCAGAGGTGGCACACAGCATTTGTCATCCATATTTCAGGAGGTTTTCCCCATCCAGTCAATAACTAGCTGGAATTATCAGCTCAACTCAGGCCATAAGCTACCTAGCAACATCTCTATTAGCCTCTGCGGGAATGTTACAGCATCATGTCACAACCAGGGAGACAGGCCCGCATTTCCTTGTGCAGAGATAACGGATCTCAGAGCATCAGATCTGCCAAGTCTCTAGCACTGGCCTCGCCAAAGTATCTCAAAGTGCTACATACCAGGACAGAGGGAGCAGAAACTACCCATGTTTCCCCTGCAGAGGGGTCACCAAGTCCACTGACTACAGTCAGATGTAAATGCCCTGTGAGCGAGGAGCAGACAGACACACACAAACACACACACACACACAACAGGCGGTGCAGGGGGGCTGGGCTCTTTACCTCCATTCTCGTCCTCTTCTTTGCAGCTCTGGCGAATTTTCTTCCGACACACGTAAGCCAAGGCTCCAAGCAACCCCAAGATGCAGACAGCGAGTCCCACAGTTACCCAGAGTGCCACAGCAGGGAAGGTGAGGTGCTGACCTTCCAGAGAGAAAAAACAGAAGTGCCACCACGGTCAGTGCTGCCACGGCAGAGAGGGGGGAAGCGTATCACTCTGGGACACCGGGAGCAACACCCTGGCTTCACACTTCACACTTCCCCGCACCACCTAAGGTGGGACAGTGACACAGAGGTACTCCTCATCCTGCATCTCCCCCTCACACAACAGCAAGGTACCACTGGCTTCAACGGGACAATTTGTGTGCCTAAACATCTGCTCAAGCAACTTGCTGAGTAGGTGCCTGAATGCATCAAGGTCCCACCAGCAGGTCTGGCCCAGGGGCTATCCCCACCCCCCTTGCTGTAGTGATGGGCAATCTGCAGAAGGGTGGAGATGACACAGCCCTAAGTGAGGATTCATCCCCACATCCTGTCTGAGGAGCAGAGTGGGAAATCTCACCAGAGTAGACATCCTCACAGCACCTCCTCCTCTGGGAAGCCATCCCAGCTTGCTTCCACTTCAGGGGGCACTGGAATAAACATGGGGGAGTCCGATTTTACCACTCTGCCATGCTAGCACTAGTCTAGGGGGCACTGCTAGCTTCTGCCCAAGTCAATCTGCTCAGAAGGTCTCCTCTCCCCAAGGCAGGAAGGGTTTTAGGATGGGAGAGGCTGACCTCCTCCACTATACCTGCATTTCAGGCTACCTCAGTCAAACACAATGAATGGCGAGAAAAAGAACTCCCCCACCAAGGTCCAGGATGTGCCCGTCACACAGAACACAACTGACTGCCAGGCTGGCAGCTGACTCAATCATCGGAGACATCTCGAATGAAGCCACGGAAAGAGCAAGTCACTCCCAGATGCATGCAGCAATTTAAAAACACAAAACAAAAGCGAAGCACGTGTGAAGAGCGTTTCTTGAAGAGCCACTCACAACCACCTGGTTTCCGAGTTGTGTCTCACCGCTTTGTACAGCCTCCATGTGAAGCTTTATGCAAAGAGCCAAATTTGCATAATCACAAAAAAATTGCTTATAACCATAAACTACTGTTTAAAAAAAAAAATCTGCGTGGGATTAATGCTGGCAAAAAGTGTCGGCTCAGCAGCCCTAGTAAATGGAGCCTCCCTGGTAGCTGCAGGCCAAGTGGCCCCTAAGAGTGAGAAACAGGCTAGGCCAGTCAGTGGCTAGGACTCTAGCCTAGGACTCTGAAGACCTGGGTTCAAATTGCTGCTCTCCTATCATCTTCCTGTGTGACCAAGAGCAAGTCACTCATGTGCAATGTTCAGCTTGTACAATGAGGATCACAGCACTGCCTTGGCTTCTCGGGGGTGCTAACAAGTGTGAGGCTCTGATCATATGGCAACAGGGCCAGTTAAGTAGCTGTGATAAACAGATACCCCAGCCTACCTCCACCCCAGCTCCCTGAGCAATGGGAGTAGCCTGACCCAGCACTGAAAAAAAGGGTTAATTGCAAGTTCAGCAAGGATTGAGTTGGGGGGCTGGTCCTGCTTTGAGCAGGGATTGGACTAAATCTCTCCTGCGGTGTCTTCCAATCTTCATCTTCTAGGATTCTATGACCCAAGTGTGTCCAACTGAGATCAGAGCTGAACAGGGGTTGTGCCTGCTTAGGCCGGGAGCTAAAATCTCTTCACAGCAGCAGTGGTCCAAGCTGGAGGGCAAGTTGCTCCCAGTACAGACAAGCCCTAAATTATCCTAACGGGACTGAAGATGAGAAGGCAGGGGCGGGGATGTGTGTGTATGAATGAGCTAGAGGAAAGCTGTTTGCAGAGATAGTGCTTTAACCACAGTCCATGCCACTGAGTTAATATGCTTCACGTTTTCTCTTCAGGGTTGGTTAAATAGTGTTTAAATGAAAACACTCTAGCTCTCAACAAACAAAGCAGGAGAGACTGCAGAGCTTCCTACAGCAGGGCTCGACAAATTTTCTTTGAATCTAGGAGCCAGCCCAAAAATTAAGGAGCCAGACGAATGCCAGGGAGCAGACTCAGGAGCAGCCCCCTTTCCCACAGCATGTCGGTGGCAGCAAGGGGCAGTTCCTGAATCCACTCCCTGCTGCCGCTGACATGCCAAAGGAAAGGGGGCTGCTCCTGAGTCGGCTCCCCACTGCCAACATGCCAGGGAATGGACTCAGGAGCAGCCCCCTTTCCCTCAGCACGTCAGGAGCGACAGGGAGACTCTGCAGCAGAGTCCAGCCCGCTGCTGACATCTGGGAGAAATGGAGTTGCTCCTGAGTCTGCCCCCACTGCTGACATGCTGGGGACCTGCGGCATGGCAGCAGCAGTGGGGAGCGCTCCTTGCCACCACCAACATGCTGCAGGAAAGGGGGTGAGAGCTGACAAATCCTAGGCACCGGGATGGAATTTCTAGGTACCATGGCGACCTGGGATTTATCGAGTCCTGTCCTACAGGATTTTCTGCCTGTTCTGTTGACATCTGCTGGGGAAAATGGAGCCACTGGAATCGCGATACATTTTGGCTGGTTTGGGGGGCTGCCCAAGCAAGCAGTTATTTAGAATATGCTACAAGGTTTTCACCATTATCAGTCTTCTGCAAAGATGCTTCTCACAGCGACTAATTTCCTCACTCCATCCCATACGGCTGAAGGGGGCTTTACGTGAGGCAGTATGGATTAGAGTCCCCACTAGGACTCAGGTTAATTGTGTTCTAGGCCCAGCACTGCCACTCCCTTTAGGTTTCACCCCTCTGTACCTCAGTTTCCTCCTCTATAAAATGAGGCCGATTCTTGTTTCCCTCCAGATCTCCAGGTGACAAGTGCTTTGTGAGAGCTTGGTGATATTTTCAGATGCCTAGGTCTTGTGACCATGGCATGGGGCTTTAGAATCAGATTAGCAACTAGTAGATCAGATAACTGCTTGTCACACCAGGCCAGCCATGGCTACTCAGCCATCTCCACAGAGTGTGCACCTGGACGCTGGCATGGTGCTTGCAGGCCATTCAGATCCTGGGAAATAAAGCCTCCCGGAGGCTCCAATCATCACCTTCCACCACAGGTGTTGATGCAGGAAGCCAGAAAGCTAATTCACTCCACAAAACACTTTGCTGACCTTTAAATAATTATACTAATGGACACAAATCGGACACCGATCTGTCTCTCATTAGGAGTCCACAGAGGAACTCGGTTGCTGCTTTATCCTTCCCCTCCAGTCTGACTTCAGCCACACTGGGAGCAAGCAGGATACTCTCCAGCCGCAGGGCTCAGAGGTACTCATAGGCAAGCACCTCAGAGACAGGCGGTGCTGTGAGGATGCCCACTCTGATGAGATTTCTCCACTGTGCTCCACCATCCGCAGAAGCACCTTGCTGAGTCAGTGCCTGAGGGAACAACGGGCTGGCCCAGCCCCCCTTGCTGTAGTGATAGGCAACCTGCAGAAGGGCGGAGGTGGAGGGATGAACCCAACTGCCAAATCTGCACTTATTGCCATTTCTTAGATCCATGCCATAAACACATGCACTTTCTTTCACTTGTCTTACAGATTGCTGCTAACTCAAAGATTCTGCAACTTGCATCAATGTTAGAAACAGAAGAACCTCTGAGTGCTGTGGCTGAACCCGCTGAGATGACGATAACACCAGCACACACACAAAAAAAAAAGCATGAAACTGACACAAGTGCAACAGTGATTATATAGAGAAAATTATATATATATAGAGAAGATTATATAGAGAAAAATAAGAATGCAGTGGAAAATGAACTGGAAAATTACTCTTTGTCCTTCATTGGAATGTAGTCCATTGGGGTGGGAGGTCATTGCACAGTGTTTTCCAAGGCTTAGAAAGCTGGCAAAGAATTACCTGTGCCTACAGAATGTGTGTTTTCTTATTGTTCATCATCTGCACAAAAGACTGACACCAGAGCATGTGAACATGTTAATTTTTCTCACAAGTCAGCAGTGGAGTTGAAATGCAGCATTTTAAAAACTTGATTGATGTGAACTGGACTCAAACTTTTTTGTTTGTAATTGGACTTCACATGTTTTTGGACAGCTCAGGATATTATGTAAAAAGTTAAACAAAATGGCCTCTGATGGGGGAGGGGGGGGTGAAGCACATTATTTAGGAAGAGAGGCTGAGGGAACTGGGCTTATATAGTCTGCAGAAGAGAAGAGTGAAGGGGGATTTGATGGTAGTTTTTAACCACCTAAAAGGGGGTTCCAGAGAGGCTGCAGCTAGGCTGTTCTCAGTGGTGGCAGATGACAGAAAAAGGAGCAATGATCTCAAGCTGCAGTGGGGGTCTAGGTTGGATATTAGGAAAAGCTTCTTCTCTGGCAGGGTGGTGAAGCACTAGAATGGGCTACCTAGGGCGTTGGTGGAATCTCCATCTTTAATGGTTTTTAAGGTCGGTTGGACAAAGCCTTGGCTGGGATGATTTAGTTGGAGTTGGTCTTGCTTTGAGCAGGTTTGGGCTAGATACCTCCTGAGGTCCCTTCCAACCAACCCTAACTACACAGCCACATACTCTCAGATGCCACAGATGTATATTTGCACAGAGAGGAGGCAAGAGCAATCCCGCTTGGGACTTGTGGATCCTGCCCAGTAAGCTGAAAGACCGTCCCGGCGACTGCTCTGCAGCAGTGAGCACATGCTCAGTTGGATTCAGTCCTGCATTACTCCCACACTAAACCTATGTAACTGCCCCCAAAAAAATCACATCTGCACCACAGCTGGACAAGACCTTCTTAGTGCTCTCTAAGAAGCACTGTCTAGTGCTCACCCACCAGCACCCACCCCATGCATCCCCCAGACATTCAGCAGATGTCTATGGCCCAGGGGAGGCAGGTCACACTGGTGCCACCCAAGCCCACCACCTCTGTTCCCCCAGTGGCTGTGGCTAACCCTCGCCTCAGGTGTACAGAAAAAGCCAGGTCCTCCAGCCTCCAGTGAGCACTGGTGCCACATTGCTCAGGCATGCTAGAAGGAGCGCTGTGAATCTAGCCAAAAGGTTTATGCTCCACCAGGGACCCACTTTCACCTCCCAGCAACTGCTATCCCAGAATAATTAAGCACTAAATTAATGGTACTGAATTTCCAAAGGGGTAGCCGTGTTAGTCTATTGTAGAAAGACAACAGAGTCCTGTGGCACTTTTAAAGACTAACAGATTTATTTATCGCATGAGCTTTCGTGGGAGAAAATCCCACTTC
>ML685910.1:2631691-2655981 GCA_007922175.1 Pelusios castaneus | reverse complement strand
GAAAGAAAGAAAGAAAGAAAGAAAGAAAGAAAGAAAGAAAGAAAGAACCAAGTAGAGCGATGGCGAGGGCAGCCAGCTGCAACCCTGCCAGGGCCGGTGATCCAGGCCCAGCTGACTCTGGCGGCCTGCTGCAGCTCCTGCCCGGGCCAAACATTCGGGGTCCAGGTGGCGGCGGCAGCCTACTCTGGCCCCCGTTGGGGCTGGCGATCCGAGCCCAGCCAACCCTGGCAGCCCACTGGGGCCCCCCCTGGGGCCGAGGCTGGCAATTTGGGGCTGGGTGCGGCAGGAGCGTGATTCGGCCCTGGACGGCCGCCCCGACAGTTGGATCAGGCCCCTCCCCAGCGGCCGGATTGGGCCCAAGGGTGGGCTCGGGCCAAGGCCCCGAACCGAATTTGGGGACAGCAACGCTCCTGTGGCAGTTGACTCCTCCCTGGCTGCCCAGCAGTGGCAGCCGAGGTCCTGGGGGTAAAGGGAGTGGGGGCGCGGCCCGGAAGGAAGCACTGGGGAGGTGGGTGGCTGCAGCCCTGCTGCCGGCTCCCAGTTGGCGGGGGCATGGCCACTTGAAAAGCCAGCCAAGGGTTGGGAACCCCTGAACTCCAGGTGTTGTTTCGGGCCGCAGGAGGGAGCTCTGCGGGCTGCATGTTTGGGACCCCTAGGTTAGAGGTTTATTGTGGGGAGGGGGCGGGAGGAAGTGAGGTGCTGAGGCCTGTGTTGTGCAGGAGGTCAGACTGGATGATCATACTGGTCCCTTCTGAGCGTAGAGTCATGAGGGCATTGCTTATATTGGAAAACAGTCGGGTCCTAGTTGTTACTGTAATTACAGGTAAAGTGGTGCCCCAGGAATAGCAGGGAGTTGCCCAGGAAAGTTAATTATTAGGATGTTAATGGATAATCTCACATCCCCAAGGCTCCCAGGATGGTCTGCAGGGAACACATAGGGATCACTGCAGCTACTTCTAAGATAGCAAACACCCCGCCCGCCCACCCCCCCCTCCCCCCGCTTTAACAGCTCACAGCTACCTAACAGTGGAAGAAACAATTGCAAACATTACCCTATTGAAAGGTACACAGCGATTTAGGTTGGTGGAAAGTAACTGCCTGAGCTGAGTCTAGGCAGGAGCAGCTAGGATGCACAAAAGGATCTTCAATAATCTCAAGCAGGACCTTGAGTTCTGCATCTCTGGGCACACAATGCCCCCTGGTGCCACACTGCAGCATCAGCTCCATGCTGACTCTGGGAGAAGAGCACCTTCCACCACATCACGAGCCTCCCATCCCCTCACCCTCCGTATCCCTCTGAAGTCCACCAAACACACTGGCACACTGACAGTGTGGAAATGCACAGGGAGAAGGGGAGCCGGATTCTGGCCCCACACACTGCTCCAGCAACGCATAGGCACATAGGGTAGAATTTCCAGCATACGCCAGCGGGCCAACTCTGCCCCTCCAGGCAGCCCCCGGTGTTGCCAGGAGGGCTCAGATCAGCCAGTGAGGGCTGGACTCTTGCAGCACAGAGTACAGGCCAGGCAGAGACAAAGGCAACACAGGGAGATCACTGCCTCGGCGAGCTCCCAGCCCCTTGACAGGCTGGGCTGGAGTCTATGGGGAAGACTGGGCTCCATCCTCATTCTCCAGGAGGCCCTTCACCCTCCTCTCGGTTTTATCTGGAGGCCAAAGCTCCAGCCTGAGGATGTGAACTCTGGAAGCCCATCCCCACCACAGCACTTGGCCCAGCTCACCGGTGATGGTGACAGAGGCGTGCGTCTCCTGCTGCAGCACCGGGTTGCGCACCAGGCAGGAGTAGGTGCTGTTGGGCTCCAGCACCACTCGCAGCACGCTCTGCACATCAAAGCGCCCTTCTTCATTGGCCACCTGGGAGGTGGTGACGTTCTCTGTGATGTTGTTGCCCTGGCCGTCCCGCCAGAGCACCGTGGCCTCAGGATAGCCATGGAAGGTGTGGCAGGTCACCGTCACCAGGTCCCCTGGCTTCAGGTTCTTGTTGGGCTCCAGGTTCAAGTTGGGCTTGGAATATGAAGCTGAAAGGGAGAGGCGGTAAGATGCAATGAAAGTTAGCCAGCTGGCCAGAGGAGGGCGCTACTGAGCAACACATGGTCATTTCCCCTTCCTCCCCTGCATTTACACAGCAGTCATCCTCACACCAGTGGGACCCATGCCACAGCTCTCACACCAGCCTGTCCTGCCCCTTAAAAGAACAGCAATGCAAAAAGCATGCTGGGACAACTTTCCCACAATGCTCCCTTCGGGAAGGCCACAGAAAGGCCTTCCCAGGAGAAGATGAACCAAGGAGCTGCAGATGCCCCAGTTGGCTTAACAGCCCGCCAAGCAAAACACTGAGCCGGGCAGAAACTCGCCACGAACATGTTGCCCCTTGAAGCCCTCTTGCTGCACATGAGTCCTGCCCCCAGGGCCTCACACCGCATCCAGTACGCACAGGACTCCCATTTCCTATAACGGGACCTTGGGGCTGCAAGCGTGTCTCTCCCCTTGTCCAAGGGTAATCCATTAATAGCATCTAGCACATCAGAGGCCAGGGCCAGCCAAGGGAGGGCTTCTCCACAGCCAGGATTAGCAGGCTAGCGCCACCCCTTTACAGGGTCCAAGATGGCTGGGATCATGGGGCCAGCTGCCACCAGGGGTCACCGCGAGGGCCAGCTGCAGGGTTTCCTGGAGCCTCGCAATGGATTACTCAGGCTGGCAGCTGGCACTCCCCAGGGAGGACAGGGTGTCCAAGTACTTAGGTGCTTCCCATGCCCCACAGCACCTGAGCAGGGATCCCTGGGGTGGGGAAGCACAGAGGGAAGGGAGCAGAAAGAGGCCCTAACTGGGGAGTGGCTGAGATCCCCAATTCTGACCCTTCCCAGAACTGAGAGTGGGGTGGCCTTGGGGTTTGATCTCAGCCGTTTAGAGAGCATCACAGAGTGCAGCGTGTGTGCGCCCCACCCCCTCTTTCAAGGGAGAGTCAGGAATCCCGGAGGAAAATGGGGCAAGGAATGGAGGGGAAGAGAGGGGAACAGGGGGAGCAGGCTAGAGCAGAGGGTGGAAGGGCAGAGTGCAAAGCATTGGATCATGGTGGGAGACTAGAGTAAGCCCCAGGATGCACGGGGTGTGGGGCCCTGCCCCAGCCGTCTCTCACCCGCCACCTGCAGTGTCACCGCCGCACTGCTGTAGTCCCGGACACGGACAAAGCAGGTGAAGCTGCCCTCGTCGGAGATCTGCACCTGCCGCAGCAGCAGTGAGACGTTGCCCCGGGGCAGCTCATCGTAGAAGAGGGCCGTGCGGTTGGCATAGCCGCTGCCCTGGTCAGCCAGCTGGTCCTGCCCACCAGCAAAGCTGTGCACCACCCGCTTGGTGTCTGTCAGCTGCCAGATGAGGCTGAGTTCAGCCAGGCTGAAGTCGGTGTCAGGCAAGAAGGAGCAGTGGAGGACAGCATCCCGGCCGAAGAGGGCAACCACAGGGTCATCAGGGACCTGGATATCCACTGAGCCTGGAGGGAAGGAAGGAAAGGCATACAACACTAGGACATCTCTCTAAATACACCCACCGCACAGCCCTTCCCAATCCACAGCACACTCAGCTTTCCCCTCCCCTGGACTGGGTGCTGAATGGACACCTGGAAGAGGATGGGGGTGGGAGTTCCTGGGGAGCCTGGCTTCCCCCCGAGGGCCAAGACACTAAGGTGTCTCTCCTTTTCCTTTGCTGTATGTAGAGTCAATGGGAGCTCCCCGCACCTGGGTTCTGCAGGATCACACTGGACATAGGGACACACCACCACTTCTGGGGAGTAACGTGGCACCTGCCTAGCAGTGCAACATTGCAATTCAAGGTACAAAACCAAGGACCATGTTGTGCTCAGCTGGAGGAGTTTTCAGGACACTACAGGCTAACAACCCCACTTCTTCTGTCCTCAGTGGTCAGGATGGAAGCTCTCACCTCTGCTGCTGGCCAGGGCTGGTTCTCAGGGAACAGTACCCCAAACTGATTCGCCAGCATCCTCTCCTGCAGCACACTGCAGATCTCCCATCCCAGCACTGAACCAGCCCGACTCTGTTTAGCTTGTGGGGGCTCATAGTAGTACAGTGCACGGCGGCAGGATTGCAAAGAAAGCCCTGCTAAATCACAGCAGCCATGGTGAGGGCATGACAGAGACAGTCTGTTCAAGGGAAGGTGCTGTGTTCCACATCTATGGCACTGCTGCCCTCAGCTGGCCATTCCCACTGACTGAATCCTCTTCCACGGACAGAGCCCAACAGGTGGTGCTGCCAGCGGGAAATTGCAGATACAGACAGTCTCCAAACCATGGACAAACCCTCCCCTCAGCTCAGCTTTGTACTGGTGAGTATTCCTGGCTGCAACTTCTACTTCAGCCAGGAGCCTGTAATTCAGCCCACATCCTTGCATGCCAACTAGCGGCATGAGCTACACCAAACCACCATCCTTGGCCGAAAATCTCTCCCTTCCGGAAAAAGAGGAGCAGTCTCTCATCTGCTGCAGTGCTCAGGCATCCTAACTATGGCAGAGGGCTAGTTTTATATCCAGGGCTCCCACCTTGGCTCTCATTTATCTCTCAGGAAAGAGGCTACACAATTCACCCATGACTGCGTCTCTGCTTTCCGAGGCAGAGGTTAGCAGGTTGCACTTGGCGGTATACCAGCATACAGCCAAGATTAAAACAGATCACTGACGTGACGTGAGAGGTATCAGCCCCAAAACATTATTACAGTACGGCCCCATTGTGTAAGGTGCAGTACAAACATATGGTGAGACGTTCTCTGCCCAAAAGGCTGACAAGCTGAAGAAACACGACAAAGGGTGGAAGGGGAAACTAAGGCACAGAGCAGGGACATGGTTTCTCTAAGGCAGGGGTCTGCAACAGCGGCTCTGAGAGCCACATGCGGCTCCAACTGCCCCCTTGTGGCTCCCTTGCAAGCCCCTCCAGTGGGGGTCAGCAACCCAACTTCCACCATATGGCTCCAGGGACACCGGGCTGCAGTGGGGCACCCAACTGGCCCCAACATCAGGGATGGCCGACTAGTTTCGGGTCGCCAGGACCACCCCCACCCTCCCACCGCATGAGCATGAGGCAGCCGAACAGAAGTGCCACAGACCCTAGCACTCGCAGGGTGCAGGAGAGGAGGGGGGAGGAAGGGGCGGAGCGCAGCTGCCCTCCCACCGCTCTACTGGCAGGGCAGAGCAGCACTCCTCACCTTCCCCCTGCTGGCTGCACCTCCCCAGGGGGAGGAGAGCGGCTGGCACGGAGCTGTGGCTTGTGGGGGAATGAGAAGCACTTTCCAACAGCTTGCACTTCTGCCAGTAATTTTACTAGCATCCCACCTCTTTTAAACATGGAGTGACAGTAAAGTGAAAAAGGAGGAGAAAGTGAAGGGGTTGGGGGGGGGGGGGTGGCTTAGAAAACATCCAGACATGAATGCGGTCTGGTCTACATGACAGAGCTCAGGCAGCATCAGGCAGTTTATGTCAGCCTAACAATGTAAGCGTTTACACCACAAAGTCACTCGTGCTAATGCAACCTGCCTGCTGTGCCAACTGAATACCCCACCTCCATCAGAACGGAGCACTCAGATTGACGTGGTGTAAGTGCAAACAGCACATTACTTATGTCAACTCTAGTGGCCTATAAGCTGTCCCACAATGCCCCACCACGACCACTTTGGACACCATTTTGAATTCTGCTGCCCAGCAGCCACGTACACAGATACATGCCCCTTCCCTTTTAAAGCCCTGCAAATTTTTGGAACTCTGTTTCCTCTTTGGTTGGCACGGAGAATTAACAGAGTAATTGCCCAGCTGACATAGCGAACTCGCTCCTGCCTGGGCTACACAGAGGGTGGTGGATCTCCTGGGTCTGTGGGGAGAAGAGACTGTGCACTTAACTCCGATCCAGCCATAGAAACAGAGACACATATGAGCAGATCGCTCAGGGCATGGGGAAGAAGGACCAGGCAGGGACACAGAGCAGAGCCATGTGAAAGCCAAGGAGCTGTGGCAGGCACCCCAGAAGGCAAGGGAGGCCAAGAGTTGGTTCAGTACAGAGCTGCAGACATGCTGCTTCTACAAAGAGCTGCGTGCCATCCTCCCTGGCAATGAGCTCCCAGAGGATACTTTGGGGGAGCTGGAGTCATTGGTCCCTGCAGCGCAGAGTGAGGAGGAGGTGTTGGATGAGGAAGAGGAGGAGAAGGAGCATGGGGGACATGAGACTGGAGATCCAGTGGCATGGCGAGCCAGGATCCCTGACACCAGAGCACTGCAGGAACTCCCTACTGGCCAGCACCGGCGAGTCTGATGCAGGGAAGGATTCTCTGGTAAATGTGCAGTTTGCTTTGATATTGCAGGGACATCTATTTATTTTCTGTCTTTGTAATTCGGGCTAGGTCAGTGGTTTTCAAACTTAGGGTCGGGACCCAGTACTGGGTCACAGACCCTCAGGCACTGGGTCACGGCCCTCCCTGCTGCCACTGCCAAAAGAGTGGAATGCATTGCTCAAAGATGTAATTGTTGGGTTGCCGGCATAAACGATTTTTTTCAACTGGGTCCAGAGGAAAAAGAAATTGAAAACACTGTACTGAAGGAGGTGGCGAAATAACCAGTAGCGATACTGCTGCTATCTGCTTCTCATTCCCCTGCACAGGTAGGCAGAACAGTTTACTCATGCACACCAGAATGCCCCGTGTATCCTCCATCAAGATCTTCAGGAACCTTTCCTGATGGCACCTGCCAAAAGTTTCTGGGGAAGGCTGCCTTGTCCTGCTGCACTGGAAGAAACATCTTCCCACACCACTTAGCAGTTACCAATGCAGAACCCAGGCTGGCAGCATACAGCCCCTGTCTGCAGCTGGACACATGCAGAAGCCGTCCCCTTTCTGCCTCCATTACCCTGGCAGTGAGGTGTCGGCTAAAATCACCACTGCCTGTGGAAAATGATGCCAACATACTGATCAACGGCCCGGCAGCATACACTGATGTGAACATGCTCCCCCCTTTATTGTCCCAAATCACCCACTCCCCAAAGCCATACCCACCATGCCCCAGAATGCTGCCGTGGTCAGTGAATCCCAAAAGGACATGAGAATGTAGTGCTTGTAACTTGTGTGAAGCAAGGGGAGAGACCATAGTGTACACTGTGTCTTCTGCAGTGGGAGATGTGGCCTTGAGGATCCGTCCATCCACACCAGCAGAGAGACTCAGTCAGATAAGGAGAAGAAGAAAGAGGATAAACGTGTTGCAAGAGATCATGAAGCCCTGGAGCTGCAGGTATGGAGCTGAGGGAGGAGCACGCACACAGAGAGAGTGCAGAGAGGAGAAACATGCAGCAAAAAGATAGATGCACAGCAGGACTTCATAGTGCTTCTCAAGCTGCAGACACACCAGAGACTTTTTCAGGCCTTCTCATCCAAGTCACCCGGCTCGCCTCCCGCTACAGCCTATTGATAACTGCATTCTGGGCCCCCCATGTTCTGTGGATTCAGGCCACTGCAGTACCCTTTTCAATCCACCACTGCAGGAGAGAACACAATCACAGCCGTGCGCACGCACACTCTGACCTGGGAGAGGCACGGTTTGTGTGAGCATGTTAGAAATGAGAATGACTGGTCTTCCCCCTCCAAAGTTCTCCCCCTGTATTTATAATTACCTCAGTTACAGTCATTTTTGTTTGCATGTGTGTGAAATACAAGTCTATTCATGGAAATTTAATTCATCTTTGTTAGTTCATGACGTACGTGGGCAGGGGCTGACACCACTCACAGAGAATAGCAATGAGTGAATTTGCAATGATGCATTACCACACACAGCACTGGTGACATACTAAAAAGCAATGCCCTGCAGAGAACACTGCAACAACACACACTGCTGTGGCTCACCACTGAAATAGCCTTTCAAAGCCTTTAGCTCCCCAGTGAAATCTTCCTATAGCTCTGGTATCTGGCTGCTCAAAATCAGCAGACAGCTGTTCCACCTCCATTTCCCCCTTTGCCTCACAGATATTATGATGTGTACAGCCAGCAGATCTAAGCATTGGGATATTTTTTTCACAGAGGTCTAATCTCATGCGCAGAAGCACCAGCACCCTTTCAAACAGCCAAAGGCACATGCAACTGTGATTCTGCACCTGCCGAGCCCAGAGTTGAAGCTTTCCTTGCTGCTGACAAGGTGGCTGGTGCATGGCTTCCTGAGCCCTGGGGGTGAGGGGTAGGCCGGGGTTTCCTGGGGTCATACTGGGATTTCAGCATCCACAGTGGTAATCCACTGGTCTGGAAAGAAAGTCCTTGTTTGCAGCTTTCTGCACAGGCCTGTGTTTTTAAGATGCGTGTGTCAGGCATCTTCACTGACCAGCCCACAAGTGTCGATAAAGTATCCCCAGTGATCCACCAGCACTTGCTAGAGCATACAAAAGTAGCCCATTCTGTTGATGTACGCCATGGCACGGAGATCTGGTGCTAAAACAGGGATATATGCGCTATTTATCACCCACCACAGTTCAGGAACCCCATGGCTGCAAAACCATCCAGTATTTCATGCACATTGCCCAGAATCACAATCTTTCATAGCAGGATGCAATTAATGGACCTACACACTTCCGTCACAGCAATACCCACGGTGGATTTCCTAAGTCCAAACTGGTTCCTGACTGATCAGCAGCAATCTGACGTGGCCAACTTCCAGGCAGCAATCACCACTGGCTTGTCCACTGTCAGTGAACAAATGTGGACTTGCACATCTGAAAATTCTACAGCCACGGCTCACCACCCTCTCTGCATAACAATGTGATCCCAGCAGTCAGTGCTTGTTTCCAACACTCCACCACATGCAGCTGCTCCGTGACTGCTATCAGCAATCCTGAATTTTTTCTTTCAAGGCATCAAGGCCTCAGCAGATCCCTCGTCTCTCCCAGAACCCTGAAAGGCCCAGGTGCATTGTATTCCTGACAGTCACACTATATTGTCCAGGATCCAAGTTTCTCACAGAGATGGCAGATGCACAGGTTTATGAGTTTTCAAAAAGAGGCACAAAACATTATGGCATGTAGGTGATATTATGGGATGGAGAAAATTGCATTGTGGGACATTGAATCAAGATCCCAGTCACCCGCATGGGATTTGTTTGCCCCGGTGAGGCTTTGCAAACCCTTTCCAAAATACTTTGCACCAAATGATGGTGAGTCGCACAGTGGAATAGCTACCCATGATACACTGCACTCTGCATCAATGCAAGTGCTGCTAGCGAGGATGTGCACCATTGACGTGTAAAAGTGATTTAATTACTGCAGTAGCTGTATGTGGACATAACTTAGGTCAACTTCATTTTGTAGTGTAGACATGCCCTGAGAGAGCGATTTTAGAGGGAAAAAGAGAGAGAGAAATATTTTAAAAGGAGGAAAAATAATGGACTAAGTTGTGCAAGGGGAATGCAGGAAAAAGGAAGAAAGTGAAGGAAAGCACTCATACCACAGGGAAAAATGGAGAAAAGGAAAAAGAAGCTAGAGAGAAGCAGCACATCATGGGCTTTATATTATAGGACATTTGTTCACTTTTCACACCAGGTTCCCATGGGGCTTTAGCTGTTTCAAGAAAAGCCAACATCTGCAAATAATGCCAAGTCCAGAAGCAGAGGGGGCAACACCCCTCCGGACTCCTCCCACGCAGCAGCTGCCCCAGCATCTGACACTGAGCAGCAGCCACCTCAGTCCTGAAGGAAAGCCCCATGACAGGTGTGTGAGAGTCCTTCTCCAACACTAGATGGAGCCAGAAGTTTGACTTTATCAAAGCTCCAGCCTGCCGGTCTCTCCCTCTCTGGGCACCATCCCAGCTGGCATTTAAACCAAGTTCAGGAACACGGGACCTTCCAAGATGGTTCAGCCCTGTCCAGTGTCCCCTGCTGTTCTGGTCCTACCCTCCCCCCCATCTGCCGTTCCCAACTCAGCAGCAACTCCTTCTCCAACCAGGGCTGCGGTTTCCCAGTCAGCCCTGCCTGCCACACCTGCTGGGAACACCACTGCAAAGGCCTGGCTCCGAGCCGGACGAGAGCTGTGCTGCTGGTGCCTTTTCCATAGCGCATTGCCAATCAGACAGCTCCTCCGGGATGGGAGGTGGGACAAATGAAACCTCCTGAATTCAGCTGGTCCTGCTGCTACACCAGACCGGGCTCTTGGAGAGGAATGCTGTGACTGAAGGGGGCTGCTCGGCCTCTGGAAGTGATGGCTCACGTTGGGGCATGGGTAGACAACTTGCCTTTGCCATTGAAGCTGCAGAGACAGCGGTCCAGGGCCAGCTGCTGGAACTCCCGGGAGCACAAGCACAGGGGCCACTATGGGGTCATGGTTCTGGGGCTGCCCTACCAGTCTCCTATTGTCATGGTGTGGGGAGAACCATGCAACCTCATTTCTAATGGTGTAGCAAGGGCTGGTGGTGAGCACACTTCCCGCACCGGCATCGTGCCTGCCTCTGCCCTCTGCTGCCAGGATGGCTCCCCAGCATCCACACAGCATCCCCCAAGAACCACACCCAGGGCAGGACTCTTGGGAAGTCAAAACGTACCTGTGTTTACGCGCAAAGGGGGAAACAAGGACCATCTTTTTTGAGGTTTCAGCCAGGAGCAGAGGCAGCCAGATGCCGCTCCCAGGGCAGCCCAGCTGAATGCCTCAGGAGCCCTCAGAAAGACTTTCACAGGACCAAAGGAAGGAGAAACTTTGCTAAGGGACCCAAGTCTCATGGGATCCAGCCACGAGGAATGCGGACCTCTGGCAGGCAGCACATTTGCTCTCCCTACCTCTTTATTCCAGGACAGCATTTATGACTCAGGGGTACCCATCTACTGGGACTAGTCAGCCAGAGCCCCCGGGTACGCAGACAGCCTGGGCAGCCTGTTCCTCCCTAAATCAGAGGCCCCCCTGACACCATAGGAATGGGACCTGGGCCTACAGCAGCCCAGGAGGGATTGTAACTCAGACCACAGGTCTTACTTAGGGCCCTATACCATTGTTGGGCCCTCCCATCCCATCCCACCCCCACCCTGCCCCTGAGCAGCCCTGCACTTCCCAGCCCACTCACCGGCTGGCCCCAGCACCAGCATGCCCAGGATAAGGATACGCAGCGAGCAGAGCATCTGTGCTGCAGAGTGAGGTCCCAGACAATCCACGGGGCTGACGAAGAGGGGAGAGTAAGGCCTCTTGGGTCCTTGGCAAAGGGGATCTCCTTCGGTAGCAGCCACTCTGAGCTGAAAAGAAGTAGACACAAAAATCAGCATGAGCAGCGGGGGAAAGCAGGGCTCCCAAGTACGGCCTATCAGGAACAAAGCTGCAGGCAGGGCCAAACTCAACCCCGGGGCTGCTAGCACACCAGCTCATCCAGAGATCCACCTGGGCCTGCACCCAGCTGCTGCACACTACCCATCACCGCTGCATCTGAGCAACGTCCACACACAGCAGCACTTAATGTCTTCAGGGGACTCCCTGGAGTTTCTGGCACTTTTGCCTCTTTAGGGGTCAAACTCTGCTGGCCTGCTGCCCAGTTCAGACAGACCAACAGCCACGCTTCATTAGGCCATTGGTTCACCTAACCCGCCACCTTGTTGTACGTATGTACGTACATGCACGCACACACACACACACACACACAGACACACACTGCTGTTGATCACGCACACACACGGGTTCTGCTGTTGGTCATGTACAGTTACCACTCCGGATTGTTGCTTGTGATCGTAGCTTGAGTTTGTGGCTGGTGTTCGCAGCTCATGGCAGCTACCTGCCCAGGGAAGCTGGGCATGACAGAGTGGGGTCTCTGTCAGGCACACAACTCTGCACAGGAGCTCTTGGATTGGATGCTGTGCAGAATATTACCCAAAGCTATGCAAGTTCCAAAGGGGTAGCCGTGTTAGTCTATTGCAGAAAAACAGAGTCCTGTGGCACTTTTAAAGACTAACAGATTTATATATCGCATGAGCTTTCGTGGGAGAAAATCCCACTTCATAGGTATAATGTCCAGGTGTTTGCATTTGGAAAGGAAGATGATGTCTGTCTGGATCTGTGCGATTTGTTTCATGAAACTGATGGATTTCCACTTCAAACAGCTGTATTCAGTGCCTTCCATGTAGTCAAGTTCCAAAGGGGTAGCCGTGTTAGTCTATTGCAGAAAAACAAAGAGCCCTGTGGCACTTTTAAAGACTAAGATTTATTTATCGCATGAGCTTTCATGGGATTTTCTCCCACGAAAGCTCATGCGACAAAGCTATGCAGTCTCACTCATGTTTTATATCTTTTAGTCCATGGATCTTACTATATCCATACTGCCTCGGGGTCCTGTGTGACCAGGAGTCATCAGTTAATGGCAGATGTGACTGATCTTGTTCTTGATGGGGCTTTTTGTCCCTTTCTTTCTAAGGTGGATTCTCCTTGCTTTTGCAGGCTTTGTGAGCATTGTTCTTCAGCCATTAAGGTGGTGCTGGTAGTTTGTCATCAGGACAGGCTGGAGTTGGAGACTGATCCCATCACACACACACACTCTTCATTTACACATCCAAACTAAGTTCACACATCTAAATGAAGTTTCAGCAAAACTTAGGCTGGGCAATACAAAATGAAGTAAACAATTCAAAATGGAGGTTTAGTTATAATATGGAGTTAAATGTGAATGAATGAGCATGGCATTTTATCAGTGAATATTACATACAGAAATTTTTGTTTGAAGCATTTCTATGTTATAAATTCATCTTTGGTGCTACAACTTTGCTTCTGCATGGCTCAGAGTCCCATCTCCTGCCATGCTCAGTCAAACCAGCCCCAGTCTCATCTCTTTAGTATGGGGCAGAGGCAGTCTCTCCAGAGGCATGCCTACAGCACCCAGACAAAGGGGCCCCCCATCTCCTGCTACACAGGCTAATGGCCACCACCGCAGCCACACATCAGTTCTCTGTGACCAACTACTCCCTCACTCCCCACACAAAGGACCCAGGCTTGCCCAGCTTTACTCTCACTGTAATGAGCGATGAAGGGTCCCAGAAGCTCAGATGGCACACAGGGACTCTCCATCAAGTTGTACACTACATGGGTCTTTTGACAGCACATTTCTCTCTCTACTGCTGCAGCCAAGGGCAGGAAACAGAACCCTCCCCCGCCCCCATCCAGCCCTTTAAGTGCTGCCAGGGGAGCGCACAGTCACTGGCAGAGTTCACATCAAAGGGCAGGCTCACGCCATTGCCAGGGAGCTGTCGAGGTGACAAGAAGGGCTCTGTGTCCCTGCAAAGGTGGTATGTTTCCAGGGAGGCCTGGAGAAGGGCTGAGTCCAGTAGTGGACCAGTGAGGGAATGCCACAGACAGGTCCTCAGCCGGAGGCTGGAAACAGCTGTGTCGCCCAGACACGGGCTCTGCTGAGGGCATCCCCCTAGTCACAGAGAGGGGACCAGCCATGGGTTTCTGTGCACCTGACTCCTGAGACAGAAGGGAAATGCCCATATGTCAGAGGACCCTGCTCTCCAAAGGCAACCTCCTACTTGGACATGCCCAATTCTCCAGCTCTCCCCTGCATTAGCTATACAGGATAGGCAGAAGAAGAGACCCAACAGTCCTGCAATGAGCACAGGGACCCCAAGACCTCCCTCTGTCCTTGTACACTGCAAGGACGTACCCAGCCCACAGCTGGTGGGGGCCCAGCAGTCCCCAGCCCTGCTGGAAATCGAATTAGTCACTGAAGTAGCTTATTATTGCTGGCATTGCAATATCATCTTTGAGTAAGGGATCAATGCTGCACTGCACAAGGTGCTGCACAGTACATATAAACCGGATGGTGGCTGCCCTGATCAGCGAAAAGCCCAAAGGATGGCAAAGGGTATAAGCTGCAGCACAGCTGCCAGAATCCTCTTCTCCTGCAGAGGGCACTAGTCACCACCCGCAACTTCCCACACGTCCTCAGGTCAGTGAGCCCGTGATTGTCTGAGAGACCAACCCAGAAATGATCATGTCACTAGCCCTCACAAAATATTTCATCTTGCCCAGCTGGAGCCCTAACCTTTCCTGCCTGGGAAGACTTCAACCCTTCCTTACCTCTCCACTCAGCTTGTCTAGCACTCATTTCCTGGGTGAGAGGATGATGCCCCCACAATTTTTGCAACACAACAGCTTGCCCCATTGCCTGAGTCCGATAGTCTCCCTTCCAGCCATGCTTCACTGCTTCCCTGCTTTGATTTTAGTGCGGGGGAGCGGGAGAGAGATAAATTACATACAGAAAAAAGGAAAGTATTCTGGATAATTTGGGAGAATTACTGTCTTTCTGAGACCTCAGCTCTCCTGCTGGGAAGCTGGCAATGCCCATGGAAAGCAGAGAGCATCTCTGGGAGTGGTGCAGGACTCCGGGGGAACCCAGCATTCCAGAGTCTCTGCAGTTTGTTGCAGTTGGTTTTAGTCACTGGTGGAAGTGCGAGACAGACACCCGCTGGAGATCCAGAGGCACAGGCAGGGCATGTGCCTGTGCAACTCTGCCCCCTACAGCCCTGCTATTGTAACACAGAACCCACTCCGTTCCACACACATTTCCCACTCAGTCAATGCACCAGACTTGCAGCACCCATTACTTCAGTCCCAGAGCCCTTACCCAGCCCTGTTAATACACCTCACTGCTCAGCAGCCCCCATAGACACTGCAGTTCTGGACCCCCAACAGCCACATCAATTCAGTCTCCTTCAACTGCTGCCATGGAGGCAATTCAGGGGAAGCAGAGAGCATGCTGCCCTCTGTGCTGGGGGAACACTAGCAGACATTAATTCAGAGCTGGCTTTGGAGATGCTCCTGTTTGCAGTGGGGAGAGGGCTCCTGGCCACCGTTCGCAACCAGAGGGCCACAAAAGGTGCCCTATAGCTACCTGCCCCAATACACTCCCTCTTGTCACAAGCTGCAGCCAAGCACACCTCTGAAGCAGAGCCCGGGGACATGGGAGTAAAATGCTGGTGGGTTTGCAGGGCACTTAGGAGAGCTGGGGCAGCTTCCGTAGACAGGACCCCAGCTGCAGCAGCTTCCCTCTTGTGGGACTGGTCACTCCACAGCGCAGGTTGCCCTAGAACTCTCAAACATTTGCAGAATCCTGGTTAATTGGAGGAACTTAAAACCTTCAACCCCATGAGATTCGATCCACTACTGCTAACAAAAATACCCAGCCCCTGCCGGACAGGCTGGAGGAGGGGTAGCCACCCATAGAAAAGGATTGCTTACCTGTAAGCATCCTTCTTTGAGATGGGCTGCTCATATACATTCGGATGTAGGTGTATGTGTGCCGCAGTGCACGGTCCTCCGGAAACCCTTTTTGTCCTAGACTATCCTCGTTGGCTCTACAGTCACCACCTCCTAGAGTCCCCGGCTTTGGCCATGGTATATAGGTTGCGCTGACCCTACCCTCCCTTCAGTCCCTTATTTCCACTGACTCCAAAAAGCGGGGACAGAGGGAGAGTAGTGAATGTATGTTAGCAGCCCATCTCAAAGGACGCTTACAGGTAAGCAATCCTCCGTTCTTCTTCAAGCACTGCTCACATCCATTCGGATGTAGGTGACTAACAAGCCTTGAACAGGATGGTGGGCGGAGTTATGACTTTCCCACCTGCAGCATGGCTCTGCCAAAGACTGCATTGTCCTTCGCTCGTTGCACAATGGCATAGCATGAGGTAAACGTGTGCACCGAAGACCAGGTTGCTGCCCTCCAGATCTCCTCGATTGCAACTTGCGCTAGGAAGGCCATTGACAAGGCTTGGGTCCTCTTGGAGTGCACGCTGACTGAACCAGACGGGGACTTTTGCGCGACGGTAGCAGTCCTTGATGCAGCTCATTTTCCAAGAGGAGATACACTGCGTTGTGACTGCTTGTCCTCTCATGCGCTCTGCAACCACTGCGAAGAGCTGGGTTGTCTTCCGGAATGCCCTTGTCCTGTTCAATGTAGATTGAGAGGGCCCATCTGACATCTAGGGTGTGCCATCTCCTCTGGTTCTCTGGGAAGAATACAGGGAGAAAAATGCAGTGCTTGATATGGAAGGGGGACACCACCTTCGATAAGAAGGCTAGATGAGGCCTCAGCTACACCTTGTCTTTAAAGAACACTGTGTAGGAGGGTTCTGAGGCCAGCGACCTTAGTTCGGATATCCTTCTGGCTGAGGTGATGGCCACTAGAAAGGATACTTTCCACAAGAGGACTAGGAGGGAGCATGAGTCCAAGAGCTCGTACAGGGGCCCTGTCAATGTGTTAAGCACAAGGTTAAGGTCCCATTGGGACATAGGGTCCTTTACCTGGGGTTAGAGTCTTTCTATTCCCCTCAGGAACCTTACACTCATGGAGTGAGCAAAGGGTGTGACCCCATTAAATGATTCATGAAAAGCCATCATCGCTGCCAGGTGGACGCTTAAGGAGGACAGGGCTAAGTTTTGCCCCTTCAGGTGGTACAGGTAGTCCAAAATCTCCTGGATAGGCACACGCTTGGGGGAGACCCCCCAGTTCGTCGCCCAGAGGAAAAAGCGCTTCCACTTCACCTTGTATGTGACTTGTGTGGAGGGCTTCATGCTTCCCACTAAGATTCGCTGGACCTCTTGGCAGCATGCTCTCTCGGCCGGGTTCAGCCAAAGAGCATCCACACCATCAGGTGCAGGGTGCCCAGGTCTGGGTGTAGGAGGTGACCGTTTTCTTGGTTTAGGAGGTCCCTCCTCCCCAGGAGGGATCGGAGCGGGGCACGGGGGTGTGGACAGATCCAGCAACATGTTGTACCACGGTTTCCTTGGCCATGCCAGGGCTATTAGGATTACCCTCGCTTTGTCCCTTTTGATTTTTAGCCGCACCCTGTAAATCAGGGGGATCGGGGGAAAAGCATAGAGAAGGGGCCCGACAAGCTCACCAGGAAGGCATCTCACAGGGAACCCTCCTCCCTGCCCTTGCGGGAGCAGAAGGACTGGCATTAGCAGTTCTTGTTAGTCGTGAATAAGTCCACCTCAGGGCACCCACAACTGTTGATGATGTCCATTACCATCTCTGGGTGTAGGGAACATTCATGCTGAGGCAGGAAATGGCTGCTGAGGTCGTCCACCTGGCTGTTTTTCACGCCTGGGAAGTGCAAGGCTACCAGATGGAAATCGTGTTCCGCTGCCACAGGCGGATTGCCTCCTTACAGAGGGCTGTTGAGCGGGCTCGCCCCCTGGCAGTTGATGTAGAACATCGCCACCGTATTGTCCGTAAGGACCTGGACCATTCTGCCCTTGATCTGGTCGAGGAACACCTAGCAAGCTAGGCAGACTGCCCTCAGCTCCTTCACACCGATGTTCCCTCCCCGACCACCTGCCCTGTGTACTCAAGTGGGGCTGATGTGTGCTCCCCACCCAAGGTCTGATGCGTCTGTGATCAGAGTCACGGAGGGGCTCGGAGTCTTGAACTCAACTCTCTGTAAAGCAAACCTGGAGATTGCCAGATCCTGAGGGCTTCCAGCACCTCTCCCAGGATTGTGACAACATGCTCCAGAGGGTAGTGCTGTGGGTGATACACCCTTGCCTGCCAGGATTGAAGCAGCCTCATGTGTAGGCGGGCTAACTTTACCAAGTACATGGATGCCGCCATGTGACCTAGCAGCTGGAGGCAGTGCCTCATTGTTGTCATGGATGAGTCTCAGGCCCCCTTTTGCCTTCGGGATCAAGAAGTACTTGGAGTAAGTGGTCCCGGAATGGAGGGGAGGGGCAGTTTCCCGGGATGGGGTAGACACTCTCTGGGCTCACGTCAGAAGTGGCACCTCTGGTCACCCGTCTGGTGTTGAGGGCTGGTTGGGGGGCTGTTGGGAACCCTGGGCCCCTTATTGCTTCTGCCCCTATCCCTCTCCCTGCTCCGAAAAAGCCTCTGCTGTTGCAGAAGGGGACGCTACTGCTGCCGGCCCTGCTGCTGAACCTGCTGCTGCTGTGGGGCCTGCAGACGAAAGGGGCGCCTGGATGACTGAGGGGTGTACATCCCCAGTGACCTGAGGGTGGCCCTGGAGTCCTTCATACTGTGTAGCTTCAAATCTGTGGATTCCACCAACAGGTCCTGGCCCTCGAAAGGGAGGTCCTGGATCACCTGTTGCATTTGTGGGGGCAGGCCCAATCCCTGCAGCCACGCTGCTCTCCTGAGGGCCACAGCCCAGGCTATGCCTCTACTGGCAATGTCTGTGGCATCCCAGGAAGCCAGGAGGGATGGTGTCACCCCTGACCAGCCTTCATGCAGGAATGTCTCGAAGTCGGCCACCTGGTCTGCTGGGAGGAGGCTTTGTAACCTGAGAGAGTCCCAGAGGTTCAGAGTGTACCTCCCCTTAAGGCCTGCTGGTTGGCAATGTGCAGTTGTAAGGTAGTGGTTGAATAAAACTTTCTCCCAGACAAGTCCATCCACTTTGCGTCCTTGTTCTTTGGTGTGGACGCGGAGGGGCCCTGCCTTTCTTGCTGGTTAACTGCATCGATCACCAGGGAGCCCGACATAGGATGGGTGAAGAGGCACCCAAACTTTTTCAACAGGACATGGTACTTCCTCTCTGCCCCTTTTGACACTGGGAGGATGGAGTCTGCCAGCATGCCCGCGCTATCTTTAGCACTCCCTCGTAGAGTGGCAGAGCTACTCTTGCAGGAGGGGCAGAGTCACCAGCATCAAAGAGGGAGTCGAGGTCCTCCCTCACCAGCTCCACTGGGAGGCCCAGGTTGGACGCCATCCTTCTCAGGAGGTCCTGGTGAGACCTAGGGAAAGAGGTCTCTGGTGTAGCGCCTCAACCGGGGAAGAGGAGGAGTAGGGCAAGACCCCTTCCTGGAATGACCCGGATGGGCCCTCACCCAGATCTGAGTGTGCCTCTGAGTCCCGGTCCCTTGAGGGAACCCGACCAGACCCGGAGGGTTGTGCTCGGGGTGAGTCCTGGGAAGCGAAGTCCCCAGCCAGGGCAGCCCACAGGTCCCAGCATGCCCACTGGGCAGGCCAGCCCTGGCTGCTCTGCGCCGGAGGAGGTGGCGGAGCCAGTGACAGAGTGCCGCTCCAGCGCATACCCCTCCCAGAATGTCAGCGGTGTCGGGGGCGGCCCGCATGGTCTTGGCCTCTGGCGCCAGGGCTCTCAGATGAGGACGACGATGCAGTGGGAGAGAGAGTGCTTCGTCAGTGCTGATGGACTCAGGATCAGTGCCGATCTCTCGATGCTGAGAAGTCCTGGTGCCATTTGCTCGATGGTAGAGCCTCCATCGGCAACAGGATCTCTTTGCACCTCTGCTGTCCGGTTCCTCTGGTGCTGAGGAAGACGAAGAGACCCTCCTCCAGTGCTAGGCCACGGTCTTCCCTACAGCCAAAGTGGGGGGGAACAGTGCTGGCTGGGCAGCCGCAAGGCAGCTGATGAGCTGCGGAACGGCGGGGACTTCCCAGTGGGGTGTTCCCCAACTCAGCGTCCAATGGCAGTCCCGTGTCGGATGAGACCGGCTGCTCTCAGGGCGACAGGCTTTGGTGCCTAGACTCACCGGCATCTGAAGGGGTGGCCGCCTGGAAGTGAGCGCCAACACCAGGGTGCGCGACCAAGCCGACGAGGTCATGGAGGGCTTGCCCCTCGATGTCACCTGACGGGGGGCTGGCGTCGTCGTCGATGGGGCTAAGGCAGATAGGCCCCTTTGCCTTGTTGGGGACTTAAATATCCAGTGCCCTTCACCCAGAAACCTAGGGCAATGATTGTGAGGGTCGCTGACTGGGAAGGTCTTCCCACAGTCAGCGCATGGCTTGAAGTCCAGTATGTCTGACGCGCCAAGCCAGGACCGGTCCGGATCAGATGGAGCAGAACTATTCTAGCTCTGGCTAACTAAACTGGACCAACTTACTCAACTAAGCTAACTCTAAACTGCAAAGAGAGACAAGGACAGGCACCTGTGAGATCGCAAGGAGCTAAGGAGTTCTAGCCCATCACCCGGGTGGAAAGAAGGATCTGAAGAGGGGGCAGGGTCAGCGCCACCTATACACCGCAGCCAAAGTGTGGGACTCCAAGGAGCGTAGGCCGCTGACCCTACAGGGATTGGCTAGGACAAAAAAGGTTCCTGGAGGACCGTGAACTGCGGCACATATACACCTACATCCAAATGGATGTTAGCAGCACTCAAAGAAGAAAAGGTTGGGAACGAAGTGGGAGCATTTAAAGGATGGAGCCCACAGCTGCACAGGGCAAGGAAATGTAGAGTAGGCAGTTCTTTAGCTGAACGATCCATTTGAAGATTGAATAGTGCAAAGTGAGGCAGTGCGCTAGCATCCCTCCCCCCCATCTGCATATTCACACCCCACCCCCAAACTTTGCAAAATTCCACTGCATTAGTTTCACCAGAAACACTTAGGACACAGAAAAATACCCCCAAGCCCCAGTGCTTGCTGTCCTCTGTAACAGACTGTGCATCATGGCCGGTGGGCACATGCACCATGCTTCATGGGGACCCTGACTCTGCGTGAGACTCTGCGAACTTCCCCTGCAGCATAGCTCCTGAGGGAAAGCCAGAAACTTGGCTCTTCCCACAGCAGTGTGATGACCTAACAAGCTGTTGGCCAGGAGCCCCAACTCCACCCTGGCAACAGCTGTTTCTGGGTCACAGCTTGGCTAAGCAGCTGTGCTCCATGTGCATCTTGGCCTCTCCAAAGCCTGAATGCCGTGGGAGGATATGCCTCTTTTCCATGGTTCCCTCACACAGGAGCCAACCCCAGGGGTCACGTTTCCTCTGGAAGAAGCTCCAGCAAGAAGACATGTCGCTTCTCTGCCAACCTCAGCAGAACCCCTGGTCAAGACAGGCTGGGCCTGGACCTTTCGCTCCCAGCGGTTTAGAGAGAGAAGTCTAAGAAGGCGCTCGGTGGAGTGAGTGAGCAGGAATGAGGAAAGGAGCTAGTGGCAGGATTCTTGGGTGACCCACAAACCCACTGGGGGCTCAGCCTGAGCTCTGGGTTCTGTGACAGCAAGGGGAAATGCCAGAGCCAACCATGCACAGCGCTTCTGCTCTGGTCACATGTGCCAAGCCCTGGGAGTTCTAGGACAGTGGTTTTCAAACTTTTTTCCTCAGGACCCAGTTGAAAAAAAAATCATGTATGCCCATGAGCCAACAATTAATCTTTGAGCAATGCATTCCAGTCTTGCAGTGGTGGCAGTAGGGGGCCCCATGTCCCAGCATCTGAGGGTCTGTGATCCAGTACTGGGTCCCAACCCATAGTTTGAAACCACTGTTCTAGGGTACCTACACTCAGCTGCAGAAAGAGCTTTTCAAGCCGTCAGTGCCTGGGAATGGTGCCTGTTCCAGGCACCCTTCTGCTCCCTAGCCTACATCTCATCTGCTGCCCTTAAGTAGAGAGGGGGAGAGTGGAGCCATAGATGCTGGATTCCTGCTCTCGAGCTGTACTCACGAGGAACACCCAAACTGCAGCGTGCTGCTGAGGCTGTGCCTCCATCACCTCCCAAATCCAGCACCCTCTCTGACCTGTCCTGATCCAAGCCCGGCAACCTTGGCCTTGCTCTTCATCCCATCGGCTTTATCTGGGGGCCAGGCAGCATCTCTGGGGACCATAGCAGGGTGCACAGGCTGCAGGGCCGCCAACTAGCAGCTACCACTTGAGTGCCTCCCCCCTTAGATTTGCTTCTGCCTTGACCAATCTGAGAGCACCTGGGGCAGCCCCTGGACACCCAAATCACACATTTACCACCACGCTCACCCTGCTGGAGCACAGGAAACCCTCAGAGCCAGAGCCACCTCTGTCCAGACAGGCACCTGGGTCCCCCAGGGGGTCCTGTGGTCAGCAGCACCCACACAAGCTTTGGGAAACATGGGCACATGCAACTACAGATGCACCAAGAACTGAGCCAGGAGGGAGCAGGGTCCCTGGGGCCAGAGAGACGTCAGCACAGAGCTACCCAATGGAACATGTATAGGTCAGTGGCAAAGCCAGGATTCACTGGCCCAGCTGGTGAGCCACCCACTTACCCGCCGAGGGTTATCCAGTGAAATCCACTGAGACTCAGGCCATGTCTACACTTCAGCTTACGTCGGCATAACTTAGTCCCCCTAGGGTGTGAATAAGCCACCTCGCTGAGCGATGCAAGTTACATCGAAAGAAGCGCCAGTGCAAACAGTTTCTCCTGCCAGCACAAGCCCCGCCGCTCGTAGTGGTGGTTTATTATGCCTGGGTACAGAACGTCTTCCCCAGGTGCACTGCAGCGGCACTGTGTGTGTGAACAAGCCTTCAGAAGAGTGAATCCTGATGACTAGTCCCGCTGCCTCATGCATTTTTGCCCGCATGATAATCCCATGGCCTGTAGGATTCCAGGCCCTATGGGCAGTCCCTATGCTGAGCTTGACTTCACCAGCATTATTCCAGGGATGAATTTTGTCCCAAGTGTAGGCTTGGGGTTACAGATCACCAGTGTCTTTGGCACACTGAGGGAGCTGAGGAGGAATCAGCACACCCCTCCCATTGCAAGATGAACAGAACACATCTGCCCTCTTCCCTCCCCCGCCAAAAATGCTGCAACCAAGTGGATCTGGGAATGAAGCCAATAGCCCCACCATCCCGCCAGGTGACAGTGGGGAAGGGTTTAATTCCACTGACCCCTGGCAGAAGAGGAAAAGTGCAGCTGGAGACGCAGCCCAGACTGTTCCACAAGCAGCCTGCTGAGTCTGACCTTCCTTTCCTCCTCATGCCATTTGAGCACAGGATGTCCCCAAGCCTAATGGGATATTTCCTTCCCTGCCTCCACAATCTGTCCCCTGAAGGCTACCACAGAGCAGGGAAAGAGCTTTCTGTGCTGGGATTCCCTTCAGAGCTGCCTACCTACTAGATGAGTGGATAAAACAAAGTGACACAGCAAAGTGGAATCCAAGAGAGGTTTCACTGGAAACAGCTCACTGACAATCTGCAGTAAAAACCAAGTGGTTAGGATGCATAAAGAATGGGATGGAGAATAATGCTGAAAAGACAATACCCTCCTCTGAATCAATGGTGCAGCCCCATCCAGGCGACTGTAGGCAACGCGGGTCTCGCTGTTCCCAAAAGGACACTGCAGAGCTGAAGCAGGTTTAGCGAAATGCAGCAAGAACAATCAAGTCTACACAGATAGAATGAAAAGACTGGGACAGTTTACTTAAGAAAGGAGACAATTAAGAAAGAGGACACATGACAGAAGTATACAAAATACTGAATGGAAATCAGGCACTTCTATTCGCTCTGTCTCAGATCCCAAGAATAACGGGGTATCCAAGGAAATTATAAGGTGAGAAATTCAAAAGGAAATAGTTACATATGTGAAAGAATGAGCTGTGGGAACTCTCTGCCACAGGACACTTAGTGGGGTCAAGAGTTTAAGGTTAAAACAATTGGACACATTTATCTACCAAAGATAACGAGTCATCATCATTAATGAGGATGTTTTTGGAAGCCTCACAGGTCAGGTTTAACCCAATCTCTCACTATCAGAGACCAGGGTAAGGCCTACTGTAAAGGCAGAGGTGCAGCTTTCTCGCATCTTCCTCTGAAGCATCAGAGACAGGTCACTTGACTAGATGGACTCAGGCTCTCTCCTGCCAGGAACCTTTGGGCTCCAGCGGTATTGCTGAGCTAGTGGAATCAGTGGGTCAGCTGTTCACACATTTGTGTTCATATGCGCTGGTCTCTCATTGATGGGCACGGGGGGTTCAGGGCACAAGTGAAAGAAGTTTGGTGGGTCTCAGCTTTGTAGATAGTCATTTGTCCACATTATGCTCAATTTGGCACGAGCCTGAGCCAGCCTCTGCACAAGGGAGGCAAAGGAGTGAGGAATGTTAAGTGTGAAATGGCTTGAGAGTTGTGGAGAGGGGCCTAATCCAGGAACAGCCCAGACACAGCAGGCCAGGCCTGAGGGGCACCCACTGAGCTGGGGGGACACAACTGAAACCACAGACCAAGAAATGGGGGCACAGAGAGCTGGAGGGAGTTAGGCAGGATTATGGGGCACTGGTGAAGGTCTCTAGCTGCATCCTTTTCCGGATGCCTCGCACTCCATAAAACACAGGCGCTAACCTGTTTCCTCCTCTACTCTCCCACCCCCTTTCTTCCCCGGGATGCAGCATTGCCCCGGCCCCGGAGCTGCTCAGTGCTGTTTTCCATACAGAGAGTTCCCTGGATCTAGTTATCTCTTCCCTGGAGGGTTTTAGTTCCAGGTACCGGCTCCTTTAAAGGGCCCAATTCTGCTCCCACCCAACCCATTGGCTAAGCTCCCCCAGAGTCCCATGGCAGAAGGCTCAAGCCCCTCCCCCCCCA
>ML685910.1:2617003-2631681 GCA_007922175.1 Pelusios castaneus | reverse complement strand
TGGAATCAGAGAGAGCACAGGCTGGGCAGCAAGGAACAGAGGCAGCAAAGAGCAACCATGGAGCTTCTGTCAAAAGCAGCCATTCACCTTTCATACCAGCACCTCCCGACCTCTTTATTCAGCAAGGCACGAGCATTTCCAAGGCTTGGCTGGGCCTGCATACAGCCAGCGGCGGCCCCAATCACTTTCAGCCAGCGCTCCAATTACTTCCAGCCAGCGCTGCCAATAGAAACAAGCCCAGGCAATGACTGACCCAGGGTTTTCTCCAGCCTCTCCCTGGAGAGGCCCAGACAAGCCGGTTAGCAGTACGGTACAATGCTAGGCCCAGCAAGCCTATAGCAAGGATTGCGGCCGCAATGGGCACAGAGAAACAGACAGGCTTTGCCCCGCAGCACTTCCTGTCTCAGCAGAGGTAAACTGCAAAAGCCCAGCCAGTCTCAGATAAGCCAGTCTGCAACAGACGAGGCAAACTGCAATAGACAAGCCAGTTTCAAACAACTACTGTGAATCATCCCCTGAGCTTTCCAGCACAGTCTAGTTCAACACAGTGTTAATAACCACCTACCAGGACCCTGATTCTTGCCAATCCTTTGCCAAGCCGCTGCTGAGTCTGGTGCCTGAGAAGCCCAGCTACCTGCAGGCACCCCACAATAGAATTAGCAATCGCCAGACCAAATCAGACCCAGATCCCAGCTCCGAGACCGGCCGGCATCAGAGACAGCCAAAGAAAGGGAACCAAACCCCATAGACACTGCTCTAGCTTGCGCTTCTGCTTCATGAACCCATGGGAGCGTGCTGGGGTGGACAATCACTGGGCGACAGGACTGCTGGGCCCTGATCATACCCCAAAATATAGTCCTCCCTCCTCTGGTCCACCCCACAGAAGCAGTGGAGGGGCATACATGGTCACAATCCTGCCCAGATTTTTGCCAGGGTTCGCTAGCCCTGCTTGGTCACACAGTGCAGCCAGGCCCCCTCCCTGTACAGCAGCTGCTAGACCTGGCTAGCTGGGACCGTGGGAAGAGGTAGCAGAAAACAGCTGGGAGATACAGGGAGGAGCCACTGAGGGTAAAGGGGGGGTTTGTCGGGGGGGGGGGATGGCAAACTGTGGGGGAAGGTGAATCTTTAAATTGAGCCCCCAACACACACTATCAGCAGGTACCGGTCATCTCTGCGGCCCTGCCCAGAATGCCCTGCGTGTCCAAGCTGCTGAGAGGCTGGGCTGGCAAGGTGGCTCCTTGTTTCCAAGCTGCTGCAGTGGAGGTGCGGGTCCCCAACTGCGTGAACCACTGCCTGCTCCATAGGTTCAGATTGCTGGAAGTTCCTGCTTCCCTCGAGTGAGCTGGTTTGAACCCGAGTCCACGGAGCTGGGTTACTGTCAGGATTGGGACGGGCATGCTTTTAATTTGATTCCCAAGTCCCAGTGCCAAGACCACCCCATCAGCAACGTCTGGGTATGCTGAGAGGCGCTGGTGGGAAACAGACTAGTTTAGTAAAAAGCAGACTTGATTTATCACCAGAGATGGGACTAAACCTCAGCTCCCACTCCAGAATTAAAGTATGCAGCTTTGCCACTCAGGCGTGAACTTGCTGGCTTTGCAGTGGGTCTGATAAAAATTTAGCTTTCACTGACACCCACTATTCTGTAAACAGCTTGGCTTTTGAGGAGGAGAGCTAACAGGAGTCAGCGCACAAGAGGAAATACTAAACAATATGCATTTAGGCCCTGATATTTAAAGGGTATTTAAGCATCTAACTCCCATTAAAATCAATGAGATTTAGGCAACTTCCCTGAGCTTTCGACACTCACCTTCAATCAGCTCATCCACTTGCCCACGTTACATTTTCCAACAGTCACCTTCCTGCTTCCTCCCACCCATGCTGCCCACACTCTTGATTAAACATCTGCAAGGCTGCCTCATTCTCTCTCAAGGATCCCCTCAAATCCCTCCTCGGTTGTTAGGCTCACAAAATGCTCTGAAACTGCGAGGCTGTTCGTGTGCAGAGAGCTGACCAGTCTGGTACTCCTCTGTGTCTATACCCATCTGTCGTGTCTTGCCCTCGAGGGAGGGACAGTCGTTTTGTTCTGTTTGTACAGCACCTTGTGCAATAGATCCTGGTCCATGTCAAGGGGCCAAGGTGCTACACTAATGAAAATAACAAACACCATTAAAAATCTGGCTCTTAGGCCTGGAGCCTGCAAAGGGACCCACAAATATGGACTCTGACTCCGACAGGGCTCATAGCTGTAGATCCCTTAGCAGGATCAGGGCTTTGGAGATCAAGAGAATCAGCACCTTATAAATACCATACACAGACAGATGCAGGGACAGAGACAGAGCAGGTGCTCAGTCCACCAGCAGCTCACCTCACTGGGCCCACAGCAGGACTGTTATGATGCAAAAGAATTTTCACCATGTCCAAGATCACCACTATCCTAGACAGATGCTCAATCTAGAGGCTGGGGCAAGGCACTTAAGTTCTTGTCTCTCTGATGCTGTGTCCTTACATCCAAGGCCTTGGCGGGTCCCTTAGCGTCTCTGCCCAAATCCCTATCCAAAAAAACAGAGACAGTAATATTGCAGTCACCCACCTTCCAGGAGTGGGGACTGTACCGTGGTTTGTAGGAGGACAGCACGTGACACACACTTGCTGCCCTTTCCTCACAGGCCAGTTCTGGCCCCATTTTTGCCAGCCCTGGGATTTAGCTATCTAGAATTCTCTGTATATAACTTTTTAATTCCTGGCAGTCTCTCGCACTTGGTCTTTTCCCATCTCTCCTTCTTCCCTGCCCCCAAATTTTTTCTCTTTTCCCAACTATGGCCAGTTTAATCCTTTAGTCTAATGCACACAACTAGCCAGCAATCGTTCCCTCAGCCCCACTTACACCCTTGTCTGTCTGGCCTTTAAACAAGGGCATCTGCCACTCATGCAGTCAAGAGCCCGATGGGCGCGCACTCAGCCCTCTGCAAAGCAAAGCCAAGTATGCACAGCCTGAGGGCCCAGAGAAAGCCAGACAGGCTGGGCTGCAGCAGAACCTGAGTCATCACAACCTGTGGAACAAGCAATGAGCCAACACCCTCCAGGCTAGTTCCATGTGCAGCGGCCACCTTTAACCCAAACTGGCAGAGGGAATCTGTTCTGAATGGCACCACTCAGGCTCTCATTCACCCCAAGCAGCGGGGTTATTAAATATTGCCCACCCAAAGACCACACTGGCCTCAGATCAACTGACTTATTAATGCGACAGCCTCTTAACCTCGGTGGGGAGCCAATGCCAGGTCTTTTCTGGGCTATTTCCAGCAGAAAGGGAAACTGAAGATTGATGCAGCGTACCTGACTCTTTCACAAAGAATGCCCACAGAGCTGTTTCCCACTCTGACCACAGTAGAATCAAACTAGAGGGAGTTTCTTTGCTCACAATTTCCCAGCCTGCTTTCCAGCCAGTACAGTGCCCTAAGGAGCTCTGCCTCTCAGGCTCACACTCACCACAGCAGGCTCTGACACTGACTCTCTCTCTCTCTCTCTCTCTCTCTCTCTCTCTCTCTCTCTCACACACACACACACACACACACACACACACACACACACACACACACACACACACCAGCTGTGTTTGTAATCAAGTTCCAGAGAAACCCCACTTCTTCTCCCTGAGTTAGTCCTTACCAACGTCCAGAGCCAAAGGCGATGGCTGTGACAGACAATTCCCCACACTGTCCTGAACAAAGTTAAACCTTATTGAATTAGGTGAAATACCTTTGGGGTCCACTGCATTAAAAATGCAATTGTGCATGTGTGAAATTTCTCTAGGAAAGGGACTAAGGACTTATTGTTTCATACAGCTCTGCAGTGCCTAAATGTCACCAGTGCAGACACTCCACTGTAACACCTTAGTGAAGATGCGACTACACCAACATGGGAAGCTCAGGTTGGCACAGTTAATCCACCTTTGCTAAGAGGCACCAGCTATGTCGGCAGGAAAAGCTCTCCGTCACTGTCTACATGGAAGATTAGGTCAGCATAACTACTGCTCAGAGGATTGGCTTTTCACACCCCACCTCTGGAATGTATTAGGAACGTCAAAGGGCTTTTTGTAACAATCCATGTGAAGTGGATTTCCTAGGAAGCAGGACCAGATTAACTGGCCCAGAGGCCCCGGGCTGACCCCCACCTCAGGGCCTGCCCCGCCTGGGGCCCCTGCCCTCCGGGAGGGAGGGGGGCCTTGAGACCAGACGGCAAGCCAATCCTGGCAACAATCCACCAGTCTGCCAGGGGGGTGGGGGGCGGCTGATGCACAGCAGTCCCTGATGCAGCTCCCCAGGGCCACGGACCCTAGAGAGCTGTGCTGGGCCGGAATGAAGGCTGCCCCACTCAGCCCCTCTTCACAGGTGGAATGAGCAGGTGCTGGCCTGCCCCGCCCCTGGGGGCAGACCAGCCGGCTCAGGGGCGAAGCAGGAGCGCAGAGCCCAGCCTCCTGCATCCCACCCCCAACCACAGGCGCTGAGAGCACTCCTGCCCTGCTGCTGCTGAGTGGGCAGGAGTGCTGGATTATCTCTGGGGTTTTAGGGGCTGGAGCCCACCCTTTCCGCCGGGGCCCAGGGCTTCAGCTCCTGTGATAATCTGGCCCTGCTAGGAAGCACTTGGGGGATAAAAGGAATGTAAATGATCCACTGTCTTAGAAGCTGTGTCCTAGGAATGAAAATTCCATGAGCTCACATTTACCTTCTCCTGGAAACTCAAGATCGAAGACCCCTGAAATGTATAAAGAGTGGAGTAAACCTGTTATCAGCAAGCTAGCTGTGAGCTGAGGCTGTTATGAACTTGTGGCCATAGAAGAGGACCCCCCCCCCCCACTTGTGGGGTTCTGAAGAAGGGCTCCTATCCTTGGAGATAGAGATCTCCAATAAGCTTATTAGTGTCTTTGTAGGTTTTATCGTTGTTTTTAATGTGCTTTCACCCAGAGAATAAAATAGGCTTGCATCAGAAGAGCTGTGTGGTATCAATAACTGGGAGCAGCCACACTCAACTATCTTGTAAAACAAAGCCTGCAGGTGTCCTTGTGAAGCCTGTCTCGGCTGGGAACAACACAGTGAAGGCAGCCTGGAAATACCCCGGTCACAGCGGACTGAGATGCAGGTCTTCACTCAAGAAAAGCAATAGCTGGGGAGTGGGGAGCCAGAGAGTGGGTGTCCTTGCTGGACCCCTGAGAGGGGAGACAAGTGCCATTGCCCTGACCTGGGAGAATGGCTCCTTATTGTTTCTAGCAATCTCACTCCATAAAGGAGTTATTCACTCTTTCCATGTAGCTGGAACGAATGGTGGCTCCATGCCCATCAGATTTTCCATCTCTGGGACTGATCCAGAGATCAAAGACACACTTGAGGGCAGCCAGTAACACCTCCCAGTATAGTAGCACCTAGAAGCCCCCCATGCAAGATGAGGGTCCCATTGTGCTAGGCCTTGTACATGCAAGGGCACCGCCTTGGCCAACACAGAAGAGAGGGGCCCAGAGCAAAAAGCCACAAATCTACGCAGCGTGGGCATAGCAACACCCGCGAGGGGCGAGCTCTCACAGCCTCACATCAGCGATGCAGCTTGTATACTGAGCCGTAAGTTACAGCCAACCATACCAAGAGACAGTTGCCACCCCAAAAAGCTTCCACTCTAAACAGACAGGATAGAACGGCTGGGAGGGGAAACTGAGGCATAGGCAGGGAAAGGGACTTGCCCCAGGTCGTCATTTTACAAACAAAATTCCCCTGCGATGGCCCCAGAGCACTAGAAGCTCACCACAGCACCATAACAGGACTCTCGCAGGAAGAGAATACAGCACCAGAGAGACTCCAACCTCTCTTTGTTAGAACATCAGCTCCCGCCCACCTCTCTTCCAAGACAGCCCACAGCAATGCTGCAGGACTAGCCCCAGGCAATATGGTTATCCTCAGTCCTTTGCTGTCGTTTTGGGGTCCAGACTGCAGACCACCACATTTCTTATTTTGCAAGTCTTACCTGGGCTTGCAGAGAGAGAAAAGAAAAGCTATGTAGCAACCCCCTCGCACTTATCACCGTAGGTCTCAAAGGCTATGTCTACACTGGCAAGTTAGTTCGAATTAAGGAAGCTTAATTTGAACTAACATAAGCCTTGGCCACACTAGGCTTTCATTAGTTCGAATTAAGGGCTTCCTTAATTCGAACTAATAAATTTGATTATACTTTTTGAACTAACGGTTAATTCCAACCAGTTAGTTCAAATTAACCCAATGTGGCCATGTTAGTTCGAACTAAGCACTTAGTTTGAACTAACGGGCCCATTGACCTTAATGTAATTGACTAATTCAAACTAAGCAAGTGCCATGCATGGCACTTGTTTAGTTCAAACTAGCATTCTAGTGGGGCCATGCTAGTTCGAATTAAGTTAATTCAAACTAACTAAAATTAGTTCGAATTAGTTAGTTTGAACTAACTTTAGTAAGCGTAGACATAGCCAAAGCGCTTTACAGGGTGTTATTCTCCCCATTTTAACAACAGGGAAACTTGAGGTGCAGAATATTGGAAATTCTTGCCCAAGTTCACCCAGTTGCAGATTCAGAAACAGAAGCAGTCTTTCCTGACCTCATTGATGTACTTCAGTCCTCTCTCGGTCAGCTGTTACCCTCATATCACAATCTTGGTGAGTGGGAGAAGAGCAAAGATGACACAGACACACTTCTCCTTCCCAGGTTCTGATCTCTGTGAAGCATGTGGTTTCTGTCCAGGAAACAAGTGGCTGGGCTGGTTGTACCCACTCTCCTCTTCTTGATGAGCACAGCCTTTTTCCACATCTGGAGAGACAGAAGCCAGCCCCCACACCCTGTCCCCAAAACCCCAAGGAGGCAGGAAGCGAGCAAGTCATGGTGGGAGGGAGCAATGCCACAACCCTCCATGAGCTAGGAAAGTGTGAGTCATGGCTGGGGACTTTTACACTTCAAATCGTTTTCTTTGACAGAGGATTTTTGCAGAAGTGCCAGGGACTCTGTGTGGGGGGAGTGGGGTAAACCTGCCAGACTAGCAAGCCAGAGTCCCAAACATGCTAGTTGCTAGAGCCCTGGATTAGGACTGGCAAGCGCAGTGTGTCATTTCCATCTCTTCCACTCTCTGTGCCTTAGTTTCCCCACTCTGTTACTTAGGAGCAGAACAGAATGGGAGAACCAGCCACGCTGCAGAGTACACTTGGGGGCAGTTAACAAGAAGTTAAAATGACCAAAGTAGCTTTAGAGACTACTGGGCCCATCTGAATCTGCTACTACACTGGGCACATTGTGGTGCAAGGCAGCTCCTGTAGGCTGCCAGAAAAGGCAGAGCAGCCATCCATGTGGATTAGGCTGCATCCTTTCCACTGGGGCTTCCTCCTTGCAAACCTCCAAGAAACCAGGTCTGGGAGGCCACGACCCTTCTGACCTTCATGGTCCTCCTGCCCAAAGGAGCAATTGCCAGGAAATTCCACATAATGAGTCTGGTAGCTTTTACTGGTCCCTCACTCCATGGAAGGGAATTATCTACCCTCAACGGGAGCTGAGTGCACCCACTGGAGTCTGAAAATCTGGCCCCAGGTGAATCAAGCTGGGCTCTCAGAACGGCTACTGATGACAATTTTGGCATGAAGCTACAAGCTCAGAGAGAGGAACACAGTGAGTGCTCTCTGACCAAAAAAAAAAACAAACAACAAAAAACCCAGAAAATCAGATCCAATCAAACCACTTGGGGAAACATCCCTGATCCACTTCTAAGTGTAACCTCATCGAGTCCCTCAGATGGATGGCACCAGGGCTGAATGCTGGGCTGTATGGCCTTCCATCTTTCTCACTCAACTATTCAAATCTAGCTCCTTATAATGATGAAACCAAACCTACTGATCTGTGGGATGCGAAATGAGTTAGTCCAGCGCTTCTAGGAGACAGAATTGGGAACCCCTGGAAGGCAGTATGACGGGGACCAAAGAACTAAATATGCATAGAAACCAAATCCCCTTTTTGCCCCCCCAAATATTATCCATTGATGTACATAGGAATTCTCATGTTAGATAAGACATCTCGGGTATGTGTACACTCAAAAAACTAAGTCAACTTAAGTTATCCACAATCACAGGAATTCTTGCCCTGACCCTTTCCACCTTGCGCTAAAGAAACCCTCCTTTGAGCCATAACAGACTCGTCTTGGGTTTCAGCTAAGTTCAGAACCAACTCTGAGACAACAGACCCATCCTCAATCAGCATAAACCGAGTGACATACACTGTCTGCTCCTCGGACGGAAAAGTGGAGACAAACACTTTCAGCAGATAAACTACTATTCTTACCAGACAAATAGTTGAAGAGCAGGATGGCTTCTTTAGCAGGCAAATAGCCACCCCCAAAACAAACAAACATTTGGAGACAATTTTTTCTTCAGCAGATCAACTGTTTTTCTGGACAGAAAAGCCACTATTTCCCACAATCCCAAGACCAGAAACACACTCCTCCTTGTCACAGCACTGCCAGCTAAACACAGAAAACTGTTCAGAGTCATGCAGTCCCCTTCACAAATTTCAGTTGTGGATTAAAGGTAATACAGAAGATTTACATACATATTCTCCCTGGGACTGGGTTATGACATTACCTTGGTTAAACGTATTTGCCATGTTGTTATCAATTTCAAACAACATGTCAACATTGTTATATATTGGACAGTCTCTCCCAATCTTTGTTGTTCAGAGGAGCAGGATTCCCAAGATAACACAGTTTCTGGTGTTCTTTTATTTCTTTGATTTAGAGTTTAAGTCTGGAAACTCTTGCCTCAGCTTCACATTCCTGGGCACTCTCTTCAGCTTCTCTTTCCATATCAGTGACATTTTGCTTTTCTTGCATTCAAAATTCTGCCGTTTTTCTCTCATGCTGAATATGTAGGTGATCTCTCAGGAGCTTGCAGTTTGATTGCTTCATATGATCATGGATCACCTATTGTTACTAACTTTAACATCCTCAATATCAAATTTAAAATTTGGAATAGCGTAGCATTCTGACCCAAAACCCAAATGATCTGGTTCTGTGGCTCCCGCCAATTAAACCCATAAATGCCTAAGATAGTTCATCTGAAAATGCCATGGTCAAGGCAGGCTGCAAAATTGAGAACAGATCTTCCCAAAACTGGTAGTTAACACTGAATTTAGATTCATCAACCAGTCAGAAACAGCACTCCTGATGCCCCACATTGGTTTTCAAGAAGCTAAAGAAATACTTAGCTCCCTTCACTGCATTTCAGCCTGGCTCCCAATTAGCAAATATGTCCAAAAAAGAGAGAAGTATTTTTAAAACTCCATTCACTTTACCAAAATATTATCCTGATCCACAAAGTGTCAGTCACAGCACCACCAGATCCATATAGGTCTGGATCTTACCCAAAATACCATGCTACCAGCCAGTCCTTTAGTAACTAAAGCTAAAGATTTATTATAAAGGGAAAGAAACGAATAAGATGTTAAATGGTCAAAGTGATCAAATATATACAAATTACATCCAAGTTCATATATACCAGATTCTTAGCAGCATTGAAGTTTGTGGGTTTGTACAGTTCCTCAGCTAGAGTACATCCAGTACCTGGATGGATCTCGGTCCTTTTAGTTCACAGCTTCAAGTGTAGAGCATTTGATCTGGAGACAGGCAACAGAATGAAGACTAGATGGAGATGGTGAAGTTGCATTTTATAGTTTCTGCCATGAGGCTTCACACAACACATAGCATGGAAGAGACACAGGTATGTAGTCCCAGGGTTCTTTCCATGGGCTCATTGTATCACTGATGGCTGGCCCTCAAACAGGTTGGCCAGTGCTGAGTCTAGTCTTGGAGGTGGGGGGGGAGGTGTCACCGAGCAGCACAGCTCAAGTTTTAGATACAGAAATATCACTCATTCATAACTTATGACAGGGCTTGACAAAACCTGGACAACAGGTCACCATGGCACCTGTGAATTGTACCATGGCACATAGCTGCATCACAGCACTTAAGGGGCAGAATGCCTTCTGGAAACCAAAAAAAAAAAAAGCCGCCACTGCACTGCTTTTTCTTGGCACAATGGTTCTTTGCCCACATCTTTTTTCTTTGTTTACAGCTTCTTTTTTCCCCCCTCTTTGTCCAAAGCTTTTCAGTGTGCGGGGAGGGGCCTGCTTCCTTACAGCACTGCTGAAACTGGCAGGGGCTTTTCGTCCGCACGATGGGGGGGGGGGGGCGGCTTCTTCCTTGCAGCGCCGCTAAAAGTGGTGGCAGTTTTTCAGCAGTGAGGGCCCCTCTAAAGTGCCGCACACCTAGGAGCAAACCTAGGAGCCTCGGTTTTTGGGACAGCACCTAAGTGCCTGACACATTTGTCGAGGCCTGGCTTATGATACAAAGATGCTATACACTATAGAGGAATTTATCATATTCAATAACTCCATTTTTCCAATAATACCTTAAATAGAATATCTTGCAAAATTTGTCAATTTATCAATAATACTATAAATGGTCACCACAAATCCAGATAGCGTAAGACGGGGATTGTCAGAGTTCATTAATTAACATCTAAGGCTGTCTACACAACTGGTTTTGATAGCATAACTTATGTGCTGAGGGGTGTGAAAAACACACCCCTGAGCGACATAAATTACACTGACATAAGCGCTGATGCGGACAACGCTACATCAGCAAGAGAAAGTTTCCCACCAACATTGCTACTACGGCTAGTTGGGAGCGGTTTAATTATGTCGATGTCATCTTAGAGCAGCTGTACAAGTGATCATTCAGTGGCATAGCCGCATCAGTACATCTGTGCCGTTGTAAGCTCTCTACTGTAGACATGGCCTCCTACCTCTCATTGAGCCACGCAGATGAGTGTGCTATAGGGGAACATAGTCTTAAGATCTAACCCTCCAGACACAGAACGTCAAAGACTGTTCATGCTGCATGAGAAATGAAATTAGTGGGTGGGAGTAAATCAGTGCTATGAAATGTAATCTCCCGTTTACGTATCCTGGACATGCAAATATTTCCAGTCCTCCGTTTAGGGAATGCATTATTTATACTGCAGTACAAATCACAGACAGCACAGCTACATAAATTAGCACTAAAGTCCCATGAACAATTATTCTTACATTCTACACTCAATTAGGACTGGATCTCACTGCCCATGTTTAAACGGGAAAGCATTTTCAGCCTAGTTGATGATGGAACTCAGGCTCTACCAAGACCAAGGCTGCTGTCCCACAGGGCACTTTGCAGTCCATTCATCTGTCTGCAGTCTTATTTGTAAAGAGGCATTGGGATGCTGGGAGGAAGTTTTTTTTATTTGTGTCAGGCAGTGATTGATCAGAAGAGCTTGCACTGTTTGGTTGTATTTTTAAGAATTGCTATAGCCTCCATGAGGCTCCATGGAAATCCCAGGATATGGCAGCTACCTTCGTTAGATGGAAATGTGTGTGGGGGGGGGGGGGAAAAACCACATTTAAAAAAAAGGGGGGGGGGGTGAATCCTTTATTTTAAAGGGCCTTCTTAGAGAAACACCACTTCCCTTGGCATATCATGTATTTTTCTCTCAAACGTACATTTCTACTGTCCCCAAAGACACAATGCAATTATCATACACTTCAATTTAATGTTTGAAATATATTAAAACTGATAAGCACCATTTTAATACACCTCAAAATATAGGACAAGTGATCACCCTGCCTCAGGGACAGATTTCAGCACACTCACATTGAGCTGGAACAAACTTCACAAGCGAGTACCATTGAAGCAAATGCACCTTATTTGTGCAGCAGAGACATTACTGTATTTGGGTTAAGAATATCAGCATCTGGCCCTGAACAATTAAATAAATAGACAGATTCAGTCACTTTACCAACAAGTGTAAGCAACTTAAAATCTCAGTTAACACATTGTCACAGTGTGTGCTGGTTATTAAACTAAATAGAAAGCACATATTACAAAGTCATTAGTCTGCATGCACTATTTACAGTTTTAGAGATAGAATTTTACCTCCAGTTAAGAATATTTTGTTCCCCGAGAAAGCACTATGGAATATGTAAAGAGAACCTATCGCCCTCGCCTGGATCCCCTAAGCATCCAAAGGAATCAAACCTAACACCTCCTGCACAAGAACCACAAAATCCTCACCCTTTTAGCTAAAAGAATAACTGTTAACCACACTTAAGAAGCAGGGTGTTACAGTTGTCATTAGAGAGAGTTATGCTCAGACATGATGTCAGTGCACAGCACTCCTGTGTAGGGGGCTCATAGCCTCTGGATTTTCACCAGCACTGCCATAGCATCCAGGGGAGCCCAACTTTTTTGGTGAGGGGCCACATTTCAAATCTTTCCTCACTCGGAAGGCCAGTGAGCAAATTTTGGATAAACAAGGCAGGGGCCATAAAGGAGAGTATGGGGAACATAGGCAGGTCAGGGGTAGCAAGGCAGAGTGTGGGGAACAGGGGCAGAGTAGGGATGATGTGGGGTGGCAGGAGAGCCTGTTGGGGAGGGGAGGGTGGCAGAGAGCAATGCTGCCAGGTAGTGGGACCTGTTTCTTTCCTCCCCTCCCCCCCCCCCCTGCAACATCACCAGCTCCAATCCCCCAGGTCCTGCACTGGATCACCGTCCCAAAACCTTTCCCCTCCCCTGATCTGAGCCACCCCCAGCCTCAAACCTGACCTCATGCTGTCCCCTGCCCTTGGCATCCCTCCTCCCTCAGCCCCGATCCTGACCTTCCACCACCACCACCCTTCCCCACAGCCCTTTCCCAGCCGCACATTACACCCCCTGCCCTGCACTGCCCCTGAACCCGACCCCAACCACACCCCTCTATCAGGGCCCTACGCCACGCCCCAGAACCCTGCGCCATCTCCCTGGCCCCTGCCACCTCCCCAGGACCTTTCCTGCCCACACTGACCCCGGCCCTGTTCCCAGCCCCGCACCTGCATCTCCCACCCTATTCCAGCCTTCCTCCCCCAGCCCAATCCTGATCTTGCACCACCCCTCTCAGCCCAACACCGCCACCTCCCTGGGCCCATTCCAGGCCACACTGCCCTGCATTGCCTCCCAGCACTTTCTCTAGCCTGCACCACCCCACTTCCCAGAACCTCCCCCTGACTCCATCCATTCCTGGCCTCACACCACCGCCCCGCCCGGCCTGTGGTGCACCTCCCAGCTTCCACCGCCCCCAGGCCCAATCCTGGACCCTGCAGACCGCCCCCAGCCCCGTGCTGCCTCCCCAGGCCCGATCTCAGCTCCCTCCCCCCCAGCCCCATGCAGCCTCCCTGCGCCCGATCCCAGCTGCCGCAGCCCCACTCTGCCTCCCTGGGCCCCACTGCCCTGCGCTACCTCACCGCCCCTCTCTTCCTCCCCAGAGCCTCAATCCTGGCCGCGTGCCTCCAACCTAACCCAGCTGGGATCCCTAACTTCTTCCCTCTCCCTCACGATCCCACCCCAGCCATGCAACCACCGTACCTTTTTCAAAGGGACTGGATCCAGCCCTTGGAATTTGCTCCCTGGCCCCATCTCCCATCCTGGGCCGCAAGGCAGGAGAATTAAAAAGGCCCCAGCTCTTAGACACCAGCACAGCGGTCAACGGGCCAGATAACAGCCCTTGGAGTCTGGCCCGCGGGCCACAGATTGGACATCACAGCTGGCAGCAGGCCGACCCAGGACCTCTTGTAGATGCAAGAAGAGGCCTGTGGTTTTGGTGCTCAGTTATAACCCCGCGAATGACTGTGCTGTCCATGTAGACTATCAGAGTTCCTTCCATCCACACTTCACAGACACACACACACACACAAACACATCTGCTGTCAAGATATAACTTCACTAAATTCCTTTGTACCCTGCAAGCTGACCCAGCATGGTACAAATTGTGACAAACAGTCTAATCCACTTAATGGGTCCTGCACTTCTGTCTCTCATGGTGGGTCAGGGTGCCACCCATTACCCTGTCTCCCTGACAATGGAAGGCTCCTCCAGCGGGGCCCAGTCGGTGGAGGAGGGGGGCTGGGACCTGGGCACACCCGCTCCTCCGGGTCCCAGTCCAGGGACCCTATGAATAACAGCCATTCTCTGCAGGTGCTATATCCACAGCAATGTTCCCTCTAAGGTTTGGCGGCTTGTGTGCAAAATTTTCAAGCCGTGTTCAAAACTTTTTCTGAATAAAATTTTTGTGTAAACTCACACGACAGAAATTATAGGCTTTAATTGAAGTTAAAGTAATTGTAAATAGAATTAATTGTGTTTAATTGAATTTGAATGAATTTTGAATTGAAATTTAATTTTTAGAAAGGTTTTTATTTAAAATTAATTTTTTAAAAGTTTTTTTTTAAAAAGGAAGGAAGGAAGGAAGGAAGGAAGGAAGGAAGGAAGGAAGGAAGAGAGAAAGGAAGAAGAGAAAGAAGAAAGAGGAAAGAAGGAAGAGGAAAGAAAAAAGAAGGAAAGAAAAAGGAAGACAAAGAAGGAAAAAAGAGAAAGGAAGAGAAAGAGGAAGAAGGAAAGAAAAAGGAAAGAAAAGGAGAGAAAGAAGGAAAGAAAAAGGAAGGGAGAAAGAAAAAAGAGAAGGAAGGAAGAGAAAGGGAGAGAAAGAAGGAAGGAAGAGAAAGAAGGAAGAAAAAGAAGAAAGGGGAAGGAAAGAAGAGAAGGAAGAGAAAGGAAGGAAG
>ML685910.1:2600401-2616903 GCA_007922175.1 Pelusios castaneus | reverse complement strand
AAAGAAAGAAAGAAAGAAAGAAAGAAAGAAAGAAAGAAAGAAAGAAAGAAAGAAGCCAAGGCTGCTGGCGGGGGAGGACCCTTCCGCGGCCCTGGGAAGCCGCCGGTGGGCCGGAGAAGACCCCAGCCCCGGAGGCTGATCCCGGCCCCGTGCTGGGAGGCCGAGGCCGTGGATTAGCCCGGCTCCAGGCCGGGAAGTCGAGGTGGTCGGTGGGTGGGACCCCGGGACCCCGCCGCGGCCGCAGCCACCCCCCTACCCCGGCCACGTGGGGCAGGCAGGCAGGCCCACGCTCCTGAGCCGAGCCTGAGCCTGCCTGTCCCACCCTGGGGGTGGGGAGGGCCAGCCCAGAGGCCAGGCGCAGGCCGGGTGTGCCGCGGCAGAGCCGCTGCCCCGGGGGTTGGAGGGAGCAGCGAGGGCTGCCGGGCTGCGCGGGGGGTCCCTTACTGCTGCGCGGGGGGTGCGACAGCCGCTGTGCGGCCGCGCACCCACGCAGCTTAAAGGGAACACTGATCCACAGGTGCACTAATTTCCCCTGTGCTAGTTCCCACCTCCACTCCCTCTCTCTTCTCAGCTTCTGACATCCCACTCTGCAGTACCTGGGAAGTAACTCAAGCCGATTGCCCAATTCTCTCTGCTCCTCTCTCAAAACCGCACTTCTGCTCCTCTCTCAAAACTGCATGACCCTCCTGAGCATGACACAGCACTCCTTTTACTCCACCTCCAACTTGTGCCCTCTCTGTTTGGAGCAGGGAGGCTTTTATCAGGCACCTGGCTAGGTCTTGATTGATCTCAGGTGCCTCTAATTGCCCTGTAGTAACCCTAATTAGTCAACAGGGAACAGAGCTCTCAGCATTCTGGGGCTCATATATCTCCCTTCCCTCACTCTCAGGCTCCTAGAATTGCTGCCGGCCTGCTTTCAAACCATGCCCCACAAATACCTGTACACGCTCGTGCCCCATACCATCCACTTTCTAGCCCTCATGTCCCGCCTCAATAGGAAATGGCGGGACCTAATCCCATCAGCGGAGGGCGAGGATCTCTGGTGGGCCAGGCTCTATGCCACCCTGACCCCGCAGCCCGCCAGGGACATCAGTTGGTGGCTCCTTCACGGAGCCATGAGCACAGGCGTGTACCTCGCACAGTTCACCGCCTACCCCAACACATGCCCCTTCTGCAGTGTGAGGGAGACCCTGGCGCATGCCTACCTCGAGTGGGCCAGGTTGCAGCCCCTTTTCCAGCTCCTCCAGAACCTCTTATTAAGGTTCTGGCTGCACTTTTCCCCACACTTGTTCTTATATGCACTCCCCATCTGTGGCCTCACAAAGTCGTGAGACCTCCTCGCCAGCCTCCTCCTAGCCTATGCTAAGGTAACCATCTACAAAACCAGGGAGAGGAGGTTGGCTGACATAGGTGCCTCCAACTGTGAGGCCTACTTCCTGTCCCTTCTCCGATCACGTCTCCAGGCAGAGTTCCTCTGGGCAGCATCCGCTGGCTCCCTTGACTCCTTTTGGGAGCAGTGGGCGCTGTCTGGGGTTCTCTGCTCAGTGTCCCCCTTGGAAACCCTCATTTTGAACCTATAGCCTCACACCCATTTCCCTTTTTCATTAGCTGTCCCCCGAAATTAATTGGAGCTGGGCCTAGTGCTACATCCCCTTAGGTTGGGGGAGGAGTTTTAGCATTGGGCGGGTGTACCAGTATCCAAATAGGCTCACTCTCAGGCTGCCCACTGCCCTTGATATCTCACAAAATGCAATGGCCAAAAGCTGTAGCATGGCTAGTGGTGACCTCAGTCTGGAGATACCAAAGGGAACCACTAACCATGCTCTTCTTCCTGCTTCATTCAGATCTAAGTGCCTACACGATAGCTCCCTCAACCTGCTCTGCACAGGGAAATGTGCCTTGTCCAGCTGATGCTCTACCAGCACAGGAAAGAAATGAATAATGGTTTCTTTTCCTGGATGATTTGTATTGTACATGCCTAGAAGGCTGGAGCAAAGGAATCACCTCAGGACACTGAAGTCCTCCTGTTCTCCTGCCACAAACATGAAGAGACTCAGTCCAGGCTAAAAAGGGAATTTGGCCTCCATAGCTTCTCGGCTAAGACCATTAACAAAGGGGACACTTAGTGTCAGCTGTGGTGGTTTGTGAAGAGGGCACCCACCTACTAGGAAGTGGACTGAAGACACCAGCTCACATAATGCACTTTCTAGATAGGGTTCAGATATTCAGACCCATCATTTGCAGAGGATAACACAGTGGCAGCCCCAAAGGTTCAAAAATCACAAATCAGGGCCCCAACAATCCTGGGACAAATCAGGAGATTAAAAAATGGGCGTTCTTTGCCCACTGGGTTTTGATCTTTAAGATGAACTCAAGTCACGTTTTCAAGCTTTTCTCTGCAAGCATGAGGGCTAGAAACTGTCACTGAAAAAAGAGGAAGATGGGATTCTCTCATAATCCCTTGTATCCAGAAGCTGGGGCTTTAAGTAAACATTAAATACTGCAAGGGTTGGCAACACAGTTATCCTGCACACCAAATGGAAAGTTGTACCCTGGTCAAGTCCTAAGTGGAAATGACCCAGCAAGAAAGTAACCTAGTCAATCTGCCTTTATCTATATATTTAAAATTATGCACCCAGTTTTCAAAAATGTCCTCATTTACCTTCTCCCACCACCTTAAAAGTCTTTCTCAGAACAGAGGAGAGTTTAGGGTTTGTGCTAGACTCAATAGTTCCTTCTTGCAACCCGAGAAACCCTAGATTGGGAGAGATTCTTTCATCCATTCCTAATTCCCACCCTGCTCCTCCACCAGCAGCCAGAAAAAAAACAGCAAGGAATATTCTGTTTCCAAAGTGCAATTGAGCAGGCTGGTCCTAAGGAATCCATCTCTTCCTGACTGTAGCCTAGAATGGCAGCCAGGACAACAGGGAATGCTGGGAGAGGCAGGGCTATATAAACCAGGCCCTTCCTCAGTCCACAGAAGAGGTGTCAAACTAGTTCTTTGGGGAGGGAGGCAAATTATCCTTTCACTCAGAGCAGAGGGGCCAGAAATAAGTTCACATCCAATAGGCTAATTTTTGTGGTCTGTCCAACTGCAGAATGTGTCTCTTTAAACACAGTGTTTACTGAGCTATGGGCAGATGTTTTACAAAATAAATCCACTGATGAAGCCTCCCCACCTCTGCCCATTAACTCCCCGCTCTGTACTCTCCTGAGAATACCGGTACCACTCTGTAAATTTTTCTCTCCCATCACTTTGGAAATCTCACAGACTCTATCTGCATAAGACAGCCCCATTCCCAAAGCATCCAAGGGCCTAATGATTAGCCGTGGTCACACAGGATGTCTGTGGCAACGCAGAGAACTGAAGCCACGTCTCCCAAGTCCTAGGCCAGTGCCCTAACCGCTGGACACTCCTTCCTTCTGGGCATTCTCTCACCTTGGGGAACTGCCCCTTCTCCCTCTCTTCCCCTGCCTCCCCCATTCCACATCCCATTTGGGGATTTTTGGGGGTGAGGGAGAAAATAGCTCAAGGCTCCCCTCAGCTTGGTGCCAGCAGAGTGGGGTGAGCCAGAGTCCAGCCCTAGGGGCTCAGCAGAGGGAGACTAGAAGCTATTTTCTATTAGGCATCAGTCTGCAGCAGCTGCTCGGATCCCCTCCTAACATGCCATGGGTAAGAGGTGCAGGGCTCAGGCTCCTGGGCCCACCCAGCACAAGTTCTCCTCCTCCGTCCCTCCCACTCCAGTGCTGGCCCCTCTTCTCCCATGCTGGGCCCCTGGAAGCAAGTGGGGGGGGCGTGGGCTGAAGGCAGCACTCTGGTCAACCCCAGTCTCAAAGCCAGGGACGAGGCAAGGCCAGGAATGGGTACTGGGTACCTCCACCAAAAAACGCCAGAAGGAGCAGCAGTGAGCTCTCAAGCGACCTGGGGAGGCTCAGCGGAGGGTTACTAGGGAATTCCAGACACAGGCAGTACAGGATGGCACCCTGGGGAGCACAAGGAAGGGCTGTTTTGGGACTTGGGCAGGGATCTGCTCCCCTTCAAAGCCACCCAGAGAGGTGATCCCTGTAAGCAAAGAAGAGGCTGCAGAGGGGAGGCTATGGATCTATCGGTATCGGCCCTGTGTTAACAGAAGCAGCTTTGATACAGGGTGGAAAGGACCATGGAGCCCCTGCTCCCCAGAGGGTGAAGCCTGGGCCCCAGCAACACTACTGATTTGCACATGGGCTTTATGGCCTGACGAAAACATTAAATGGTATAAAGTCACCCCATCAGCTGAGGAAAACCAGGTCTGATCTGCCAGCCACACCACAGAAAGCTTCTTCCACTTCCCACTACACCTCCTCTCCTCGCTCTTTACTTCAGCCCAGGGACGTGTCATTGTGATGCCGGGCAGCTGCATTTACCCAGAGCTACAGGGACAGCTTTGGGTCAGTGGTCTCCAGGATCAACGGCAGAGCCAGCTTAGGGAAAGCAGCCCCTAGAACCCAAACGTGGAGCACAGTAAAGATACGTCAGCTGGATTTGCTGAACTTTGTAGCCATAGGCAGGGAGTGGTATGTGTAGGGGAAGGATAGGGAACGGGTACACGTACACACACATACACACTGTACAACTGCTCTGACTGACTCTCAGACCAGCTTTGCTTACAAGATCCAGATCAACTGGAGGTTCAGAGGGAAGAGGCTGGTGCTTCCCCAAATTCAAATTCTCCTTCATTAGTCACTTCACTACCATGTGCCCCTTTCTAAAGCTGCCCTCACACATGGGACGCCTTGTGCAAAACAAGGACCCAGCTCTCCAAAGCATAAAGACTTTGATGTGGACATCAGGGAGAGGGCTGTGCACACACAGAGTACCAAAGAGTACCCACTCAGGAAGGGGATCCACTTTTTATTCAGTGTTCATACACCACGAGGGGGCCTTGGCCCAACTGGAACGCCTCGGCATTACCACAATAAACATTAGTATTCAGATTTGAAAATCTGGGCCGAGCTGTGCTGAGACCCAGTTGGCTCCCCAGCTGCCTCTCACCAGCCCCAGCTCCGCACCCCAATGCTATCTCCAGCTCCTCCTACCTGCTGGGATACCCCTCTCCTAGCTCCAGTAACCCCTTCAATTACTGGTGAGGTTCCACAGCCATTAATGATCAAGAGGGGGCCCAGGTAGGCTGAGCCAGGGGTGGTGTAGGATAGAGTACAGTGGGTGCCCATTAAATGGTTCCCAGGCACTCTCTCCTGCCCTGACAGCCCTCTCAGAGGACTCAACCTGCTAGAGAACCCAGATTCCTTCATGGCTGACCCAACCATAATAAAGTAAGATAACTAGAGTCATTCATATTCCTCCAACTCCCCTCATCTCCATCGCAAAGGATTTTAGAGCTCCACTGAAATGCAGTCACCTCTGGCATGGAGGGCAGCAGTCAACCTGTGCACAGTACATGGAGAAGACAGACTGGACATCAGAGGAATTTAGATCAAGGACATTGGAGCAGGACTTCTTAGGAGAAGGGCTCTGGGATTACTAAAACTAAGCTGCAGCCAGCCTCTGTCTGGGGGCCTAAGGGGAATGCTGGGAGCCTGTGACAGGGGTCAGACCACATGTGGCTGAGAAGGCAGGCTCTGTCCCCTTCTCTCATGGCTACTACCTGTGGGACAAGGGTGGGAGGAGAGTGAGGCCATGAGGCTCACTGCACTTCCTCCGAGGAGGCCATCGCTGCTACACTAGTGTGGCTTCCAGGAGCCCCTGGCAAGATCTGTCTCCAACTGGAGAATGGCCCCATGCAAGATGCCTGAGAGCACTATGGGCCAATCCAGCCCTGTTTGGATGTGGAGAACAAGCAGGATCTTGAGATTTTAAGGTGTCTCCCCACACAGGTGACTCCCGTTTACCGGCCTTGGCAGCAGGGATTTCGCTACACCCCCCCACACATGCACACCTCCCCTGAATTTTCCCAACACCCCCCCAGTTGTCAGCCGCTAGTAACATAGTGTTATCCCAATTTAATCATTGGCTGGAACTTGGAAATGACTGAACTGAAATCACTGAGGAGTAAGGAGGTTCAGATGCCATGCCAGATTGATTCCCAGTTGAGAGAGAGGAGGAGGTGGGGTTACAAGCACAATCTGATTAGTAATCAACTTCATTTTTGAACAAGGATTGGGCTGGTCAAACAGTGCTTGTAGCTCTTAGTTAGACTCCATACAGGGTCTTTTGCTATTTTAAGTGACTATTATAGGCTGAAATCACTGATAATAAGTGCTAGTGCTTAGACCTGCTATTTGACAATCACAGTGTTTCTGTGGAAAAACAAACAGAGTCCTGTGGCACTTTTAAAGACTAACAGATTTATTTATTGCATGAGCTTTCGTGGGAGAAAATCCCACTTCATCAGATGCTTTGAAGATGGGAAACTTACAGTAACTTCTGCGATTAATAAATCTGTTAGTCTTTAAAAGTGCCACAAGACTCTGTTGTCTATCTTGAGAGGTTATCTTGGATAGTTTCTGTACTAAACATTTTTTATATTTAATTAATTTTTACATAAGGGCATGAGAATGGCCATACTTGATCAGACCAACGTTCATCTAGCCCGGTAACTTGTCTTCTGACAGTGGCCAGTGCCTGATGCTTCAGGGAATGCACAGGACAGGCAGTCATGGAGCTATCCATCATCCCTTGTCATCTGGTCCCACCTTCTGGCAAAAAGAGACTAGGAACATTTCAGAGCACAGTATTGCATCCATCCTGCCCATCCCAGTTAATAACATTGATGGACCTATTCTCCATAAACTTATCTAATTCTTTTTTTAACACTTTGCCTTGGTTATGACCTTCACAACATCCTCTGGAAAAGAGTTAAACAGGTTGATCCTGTGTTATGGGAAGAAATGCTTCCTTTGGATTGTTTTAAACCCGCTGCTATTAATTTCATTGGGGGACACCTAATTCTTGTGTTATGTGAAGTATTTAATAGCACTTCCTTATTCTTTTTGTCCATACCTGTCAAGATTTTATAGACCTCCATCATATCTCTCCTTAGTCATTTCTTTTCCAAGCTGAAAAGCAGTTTTATTAAACTCTCCTCAGATGGAAGCTGTTCCATACCCCTAATTATTTTAGTTGTCTTTCTGTGTATCTTTTCAGAGATGTGGAAACCAGATCTGCATGCACTATTCAAGACATGGAAGTACCATGGATGTATATAGTGGCATGATATTTTCTGTCTTATTATTTATCTTCTTCCTTTCTTATTGATTCATAACATGTAAATAGCTTTTGTGCCTGCCATTGCACACTGAACAGAATTTTTCAGAGAACTATCCACAATGGTCTCCAACAATGGCATATTGGGCTGCACCAGTCGCCAGCAGATCAAGGAATGTAATTAATCCTCTATATTTGGCACTGGTAAGGCCACATCTGGAATTTTGTGACCAGTTCTGGGCTCCCCACTACAGAAAGGATGTTAACAAATTAGAAAGAGTCCAGCGGAGGGCAACGAAAATGATTAGGGGGCTGGGGCACATGATTTACAAAGAGAGACTGAAGGAAGTAGGCTTATTTACACTGCAGAAGAGAAGACTGGGGGGGCATTTGATAGCAACCTTCAACTACTTGAAGGGGTGCTCCAAAGAGGAGGGAGCTAGGCTGTTGTCAGTAGTAACAGAGGACAGAACAAGGAGCAATGGTTTCAAGTTACTGTTGGGGTGGTCGAGGTTGGATATCAGGAAAAACTTTCTCACTAGGAGGGTGGTGAAGCATTGGAATGGGTTGCCTAGGGAGGTGGTGGAATCTCTGTCTTTTGAAACATTTAAGGCCTGGTTAGACAAAACCCTGTCTGGGATGATTTAGTGGGAGTGGCCCTGCTTTTAGCAGGGGGTTGGACTAGATGACCTCATGAGGTCCCTTCCAGCCCTAAGATTCTATGATTCTCTCTCTTTCTTGAGCAGTAACAGCTAAGTTAAACATCATCATTTATATGTATAGTTGGGAGTCTGTTTTCAAATGTGCATTACTTTGTATTTATCAACATCGAATTTCATCTGCCATTTTGTTGCCCAAGCACCTAGTTCTGTAAGATCCCTTTGTAAAACAAAAAAACCCAGAAGGATGTAGATAAAGTGCTTCATAGAAGGCTTCAGTAGTCAGCTTTGTGTGATAATCTAATAAAATGGCCATGAAACACTTTTCAGTTTTTACTATGGTAAAACCCCTCACCCAATCTCACACCTCATTGTCCCTTACACACCCCCTGTAAATTCTATTACACACACACACACAATTTCAATTCCTGGGGCAAACACTGCTCCGCAGGGTTCAGCTAACCATTTGTGTCTAGATAAACCCAACCTATCCAAAATAATGCTCAGACCCCTAAGCCATCTCTGCCAGGCCTGGACACTGGTTTTCTCATCCCCACCCCATGGAAGAGGCTCTTTGCTCTCTCCTTTATTTCAGTCGCAAAGGAGCAGCTCATGTTTAATCAGCCCCTATGGTGTAGTTCTATGGCGTTATCAGCCCTTCTGTACATCACAGAGCTGAATGAAGGATTTGTGTTTCAAACTCCTTGAGAGAGAGGGAAAAACCGGTGTCATCTGACCGCCTCCGGCCAAAAGCAGAGGCAGGGATTGATTTTTGCACTTCAAACCCTGGCCGTGTAAATAATGCCCCCATTGATCTCATTTGTGGCAGAGGAGGCGGAGGGGAGAGGCTGGAGCCTGCCAGGCTCAGCCTGTATGTACTGAGTAGACCTTGGAGAATCGTTCTGTGGCCAATCAGCTCTGAAAACAGACAAGCCATCTAAGCAGTTAAATAAACCCAAGCACCTAGTTATTGAAGGGTCTGCACACTCAGACATGGCCCACCACTTAGCTAAGTGCCAGTGTGATACCTGGGGCTACCAGAACACCCAATCAATGAAGTACAGTCTGCACAAGTTTCTAGACCACCATGCTGGCTTCCTGTGGTGTCCAGCTGTGCTTCCACTCCAGCTATGTCCTGTCCTCCCTCACCCCTCCCCACTCTTTCCTGCCATGGCAAAGCTTCCTCATTTCCTCTTTGTGGAGCAAGGACAAGCTGCCAGCCCCAATTCCAGTGACAGATGAGCCTTGGAGGCTCAGTGCCCAAACTATGCCAGTCTTAAGAAACCTTAGAAAACTACTCCAGTGGGGCTAGAAATACTTCTTGGAGGCTATCTCCACCTTTCCCCATCAAACCTCAGAACTGGGGGAGGGTAGGTCATTTAAAGGGGCACTGGCCACTTCAGTCTCAAAATATCAGAAATCGGATTTTTTTCTTCAGCTCCCCTTTTAAATAACATTGACTTTAAAAATCAATCTAGTCATCTGAAACCATCAGAGGAGCCCTTGCTGTCTTGCTCATGTTCAGATGGGTCTTTACAGCAGCACCAAGACCACTACCAATCAACACACTCAAGCCCAAGTGACATAGGGAACAGTGGCCTATGAGCCTATGGGCATGATGGTAGTTGGGTAGATGAATGCATCAGACACAATGAGGTGTTCAAATAATGTGGTGCTGGGTGCCATCTATATACTTGGCACTTGGCTGAAATTCTGGGCAAAGGTGTCATTTTCCCAGTCCAGGTATCAGGAAGGAAGCACTTCCAAGCAAAAAGAAGGCAACTGGAACTCATCCACCACCCACGCACATCCCCCAAAGGTGGGAGCCAGCCGGCATACTGATAGACAACCATTTCCCAGTGGGAACTGCAGATAGGGATTTGTTTCTGTCTAGGAATACATGGATCTCCCTAGCGGCACTGGGTCCGAGGTCAAGTACCTACACTGTGACTGCAGCTGTGCCACTCAGCACGCACAGTGTAACAGCAGTCCCGCAAGCACCACTTTCTAGATTGACACCAAAGTGCTGCAGCCAGCATTTCCCAGCTCTACTACTACATGCACCATGCTGCTGAGTCTGCACCTTCCAGGACCCATAGTGGTAGGGAGGAACCAATGCCCACAGCAGTGAATAGCACAAGATCCTAGCCAGGAAGAAAGGGCCAGAGAACTCCAGTCCCTTCCCAAGTTCCCAGCAATGCAGTTTCCCAAGCAGCTCTGTCCCGTCTAGGCACTGGCAGGGATTATGAGGAGTGGTCCTTCCATTTCCTCACTGCCATCATAGGCAGAGCCGTGAGCTGGTGCCGGGGCTCCCTCCCCGTCCCTCAGACAGCTCCTCTGGCCAGCGGGCCAGCCAGCCCCCTGCTCTGGCCAGACTGGTCTTCCCGCACCGCAGCCCCCCTGCTTCCGAAAGCAGCCCAGTTCACACTGGCCCTTGGTTCCTGTTAAAACGTGTCCAAGCCGGCAGGAATCTCGGGGATTTCTCGGGGCTGCAGGGTCCTGAGTCCCAAGCTGGGAGAACACGGCAAGCCAAGTGGACCAATGCAACGGGAAGCCTTGGCTCATGGCTTTGGCTACAGAGCCCAGGGGAGTCAGGATCACCAGGCCCATCCGAAGCCGAAGGGAGTTAAGCGCGGCGGGGCTTGTGCACGCCGAAACCCCCGGGGGGTCAAGCCAGCCCCGCCGCAAACTCCCGGGTAGGAGCCGAGACTCCAGCAGGAGCCGCCCTGGGCTGGCAGGTCCGGATCCCCCTGCCCCCTTTCTGCGCCCGGCCCCGCCCGGCCCACGGCCACGCGCCCAGCTCACTCGCTCGCTCACCCGGCCACGGCTGGCGGCGGATTCCACTTCTCTGGACCTGGCTCTTCCCTCCTGCACCAAACCAACTCGAGTTCGCCCTCGCCCTGCTGGGCAGCGCCCGGCCCGGGTGCAGGGAGCGGGCTCGTGCAGCGAGCTGGGGACGGGGTCCGCGCGGGCGGAGGGGGAGGGGCGCAGGCAGTCCCGCCTGCGAGTAGGGGGGAGGGAGAGAGGCAGTGGTGATCTCATCCAGTCCAGACCCGAGTCGGGCCGGCCAGCACGGCCCCCGGGCTGCTCCGCCCCCTGATGGGCCGGGCGCTCCCTCCTGCAGGGCACCCCGTCCCCCCCTCCCCACCAAGGGGGACTGGTAGCCTGTGGGGGGAGGGGAGAGTCGGGCTGAGAGGCCCCCTCAAGGGTCCCTCAGGTGGGTGCTGAGCGGTCAGCTAGCCCAGAGTTACAGGAAATCCCTCACCAGCCTCCTGCCCCGTGCAGTGCCAAGGAGATGTGGGGAGCCAGCTTTCCTGCTTCAGTAGCCTGGCTGCTGGGCACTATAGACTGGGAAGACACCTGGCTCCTGATCCAGCCGAGGAAGTTGGTTACTGGGAGGGGATGGACATGGATTGGGAACCTGGCTCTGTTCTCCCCAGTGGCTGGGCTCCCAGCTGGCCGAGTGACCTCCATTCATTCCCTTCCCCACTCTGCCCCTCTGTAATGAATGACTGGGAAGCGCCCTGAGATGGCCCAGTTGCCGCTGGTACAAATGTTCTTCTTGGGGCTTCTGTGTAGAGCAGTGGTCTTCAGTGTGGGTGTTTTGTAATGTTTGGTGGGCACTACAAAAAATGAAGGAAGGAGATAATTGACATGCTCATCCCACTGTAATTTATAAAAATTAGTAAATTTGTATGAATAAATTATGTTTGAATGACATTTGATATCCTATTTAAAATATCTGAGTTTAAAATTTAAATACATTGAAAATTATAATTAACGATTAACAATATGATAATGTAACAATTACTAATTTAATGATAATGGCAATTTATAAAAAGTAACAATTTATGTAGGTGGGTGGTAAACTTACTGCAAATGTCAAAATATTGAAAAACTGGGTGCTGGTCCAAAAAAGGTTGAAGACCACTGATGTAGAGGATATGGCAGTGTGGGGGTTGGGTGCAATGGTCAATCCCAAACTATAGGGCTGTGTGCAGAGCTGAAGGACATCAAGGGCCTTTGGGTGCACACTTCAAGAAGATCCCACCTGGGGGAGGGAGAGAGAAGCCTCTTCTGTTCACCTGCACAGAATAACAGAATGTACCACACACTGCACTATGGGATCGCACCACAACGGTACCAAATCCAGGCCTTGTGGGAGTAGTCTGGGCTGGGAATGGCTAAGAAAGGAATTTACAAATATTCTGGACAGGGAGAGAGCCATACCCCAAGGGGAATGGTCCCAAAACTTTTTATCTCATGGTCCCCCTCCTCATCCCCATTTGTGCCCCCCCCCCCCCCCAATCTCCCGGCAAGAGCTGGAGCCAGGAGCTGCTATTGGAGTTGTGGCTGGGCAGGGAGTCACAGACCAGAAATGGAACCACAGCTGGGCTGCGTTCAGGGCCACAGGCTGAGGCTGGGGCCATGACAGGGAGCCGGAAGAAGAGCAAAAGGGGGAAAAGACACGAACAACACCATCAACAATGACACCCCCAGCCCATCTCTTTGAACTTTGTTTCCCCCAAAAGGCCAGTTATTACCATCTTATCTTCCATCTAATACTGTCAGAAGGGAGTGGGGTGTGGGGGTGGTTCTTTCTAAAACCTTTTCCTGCTGCAGGGAACAGGAACAAAGGAAGTTGTCAGAATGAAAGCCTTATTTGATACATCAGATGCTTTAACTGCTTTTCTTTCTTCTTCTGTATCTTTACAGAGGTTACAAAGATGTTCAATGGTGCGTTTGTGGTGCTAAGTGGGCTGAGCTCTCTGCGCCAAACACTGAACCACGTTTAACGCAGTTTAATGTTGGTCATGTCTGCCCCTTCGACTCTCTGTCTCTCAACCATTTTAGTCCATCTACACTAATATAGCACGCACAGGGCTCTGGTTAGTGGGGCTTCAAAACCACATCTGTATGCGAGGGGTATAATGTGGTGTGAGTACAGGGACTAGGTCATAAGCCAGGGTGTCCTGGGTTCTATCCGGGCCAGCCCAAGGGTTTTGATGCCCTAGGCAAACTATGATTTTGGCACCCCCTTCCCCACGTTATAAGAGATAACATATCCATATATTTTTTAAATAAGAGTAAAAAATTATCTTCCATCTAATTTGGTGCCCCTTAAAGCCTGGCGCCTTAGGCGACTGCCTAGCTCACCTATATGGTTGGGCCGGTATACTGTGTCCTGTCAGTGTGGCTTTGGGCAAGTTGCTTTCCCTTAAATCTTTTGTCTGGCTTGGCTAGATGGTAATTCCTGGAGACAGTTCCTGCCCTGGCTTGTCTCAGTTAACATCCAACACAATGGGGTCCTGATACGAGGCCTTCTGGAGCGTTTAGCAATCCCTCCAGAGCACCATTCAATCCTTAATTCTCTACTATCAAGAGGATGTATTTCCCAAATGCAACCCCAAAACACTGCCACCCCCTTTGTGACCTGTCGTCGGTTTTATCCCCCTTCCAGCCCTACTTCCTTGGGAACATACCAGGTGCATCAAATCTCAAGCCCAGGCTGGATTTTAGCTCAACACTGTGCCACTTCAGGTTTTGAAATGTTGCTGAGGCAGGGGGGATTGTCTTGTTGCAATATGGGGGGAGGGAGAGAATCGTCCTGTATCCACCCCCTGCACACAGATGCGCACAATGTGGTCCCTCATCTTGGCTGTGGTGGTCAAGAACAATCTGCCTTTGTGTATTCAGCCAGGGCCACGACCCTCCACCTCCAGAAATGTCTGGGGTAGATAAGGAGCATGGATATACCACAGGACTAAGTTCCAGGGACAGAAAGAGATCAACTCAAACAGAGAAGGGAAAAGGAGAGGAGAAAAAACAGAAGGCAAGACACATCATAAGAAGGGGTGCGCTGATGGAGTTGGGGTCACTCTATTATGTCGGAGATTCTGTGCATGTGATGGATTTCTGGCAGAAGGTCTGTTCAGATGGTGGGCAAGTGATGTATTTCCTCAGGGAAGCTGGTTTCCGATGCAAGTGTGAGTAATATGTGTTTCTTTGTGGGAAATGGCTTCTTGTTCTTCAGCTGCTTTCCAGCCTGACAGACAGGGAATCAATGGACACTCAGTGTTGCCAGCTCTTGTGATTTTGACCACAAGTTTTGTGATGTTCAATGTTTGTTCCTGAAGCCCCAGCTCCAAGTCAGGTGACTTAATGAGACTCGTGACTCCCCTTTTTTCTAAGAAACGGAAATTTCTAGACCTCATGACTGAGAAGAAAAGTGGGAAAAGCTGAAGTCAAAGAGCTCAAAACCCAGAAGGCCAATAAAAATATCTGACATTCATTATTTTTATAATCTCATGATGATTTGGGGGAAGGGCTTCATCATAATTTTTGAGTACTTGGGCTTTGGCACTACACATTGCTTGGCTTACCCCAGCTCACTGCAAATATGAATGAGAAGGAAAATAATCCTGCAGCTAAAACCTAGAACTGAGGCTTAGTCAACACCAGCGTTTCCCCAATAGGGTGCCACAGCACACTAGTGTGCCATCAGGCCTGAGCAGGTGTCCCACAGAATTTTTGGATTGGCTCATGAATATTCGTGAGTTCATTTGGAGACTATATGGTGGTGTACCTCAAAATAATTAAGGGTATCAAGGTGTGCCATGACAGAGAAAAGGTTGGGAACCACTGGTTCTACATTACACAGTTTTTGCCAGAATACGATGGCAGTCCCAGAGAGACAGGAGGGGACCATTACTCCCAGGTACTGGCCTGGGGGCACTGGCAGGGCCCTTCAGAGTTGTATCATGTAACATGATTGTTATGAGGAGGAGGGAGAAAACTTATTCTCCTTAACTGCCGATGATAGGACAAGAAGCAATGGGCTTAAATTACAGCAAGGGAGGTTTTGGTTGAACATTAGGAAAAAATTCCTAACTGCGAGGGTGATTAACCACTGGACTATGTTGCCTAGGCAGATTGTGGAATTTCCATCACTGAAAGTTTTTAAGAGCAGGTTAGACAAGCACCTGTCAGGGATGATTTAAGAGGGTACTTGGTCCTGCCGTGAGTGCAGGGGACTGGATTCGATGACCTCTAATGGTCTCTTCCAGTTTCTAAAATTCTGTGTGTGCGTCTACACTAGTAAATTAAGTCGACTTAAGCAGGCTTAAGTCGACTTAATTTACTCTGTGTCTACACTGGAGTTTCCTTAAGTCGACTTAAGGAAAAATTAAGTCGACTTAATAAGACCTCGTTTTAAGTCGACTTAAGGCGTAAGTCCACTTCTTAAGTCAATTTAAGCCAGAGTGGACACCCTACATCGATTTACGAGATAAGTCCACTTAGAGCAGGGAGCCCCTGCTCCCTTCTCCCAGACCCGCAGCTTGTTGGTGGTCCTGGGGAGAAGGGCTCCCCAGCCAGGGTTTCAGCCAAAGGGAATCCCCTCTGGAACCCTGGCTGGAGAGACCCGGGGGGGCTCCCTTCTCCCCAGGAAGCCGCTAGTGGCTTGTCCTGGGGACAGCCAGTCCCACGGGGAGCTGGTTCTCCCCAAGACCAGAAAGCCGCTAGCGGATCATACCGGCTCCCTTCTGGCCGGGACCCCAGCAGTTCTGGCCCAAGAGAGCCCCGCGGCTCCTTTCTGTCCAGGACCGAGCGGTCCCGATTAAAAGAAAGCCTGCGGCTCCCCTCTGCCCGGGACCCTGCGAGTCCCGGCCAGAAGGGAGCTGCAGGGGTCCTGGCCAGAAGGGAGCGCGGGGCTCCCTTTTTGCCAGGACCCACGGGGGTCCTAGCCAGAAGGGAGCACAGGGATCCATTCTCCCTGGGACCGCGGGGCTCCCTTCTCCCCAGGACCACTCGGGTTCTGGCTAGAAGGGAGCGCGGGGCTCCCTTCTGCCTGAGACCTGAGCAGTCCCGGCCAGAAGGGAGCCGAGCAGTCAGGGCCAGAAGGGAGCTCCGCACTCCCTTCTCCCCCGGACTGCTCCCGGGGTTGCTGTCTCGGGGAAAGCCAGCCCTGTATGGGGCTGGCTCTCCCCAGAATGAGCCCCCTAGCCTTGGGAGCCGAGGCTGCTCCCCCTGGACCTAACCAATCCACTTAGAGAGTCTAGTGTAGACTCTCTAAGTCGACTTAGGAAGGTCAGCTTTAAATCGACTTAAAAGTCCTTTGTGGACTCTCTAAGTCAGGGGTCCTCAAACTACGGCCCGCGGGCCGGATATGGCCCGCCAAGGTTATTTACCCGGCCCCCGCCCCTGCTGCGGCCTGCCCCTTGCGTCTGGGGCAGCGGGGTGGCCACGGCCAGGGCAGGCTGCCGGTCTCCCACCCACCGGCCGCCTCGACTTCCCGGCCCAGAGCCGAACCCGCCCCGCTCTGCCGACAGCGTCGGCCTCCCGGCACGGGGCCAGGATCGGTCTCCGTTGCCAGGGTCTGTCTGCCCTGCCGGGGCCGTGTTCAGTCCCCGCCGGTGCTCCCTCCCAGCTGTGCAGGCTGCGGCCCGGCTGGGGAGATTCAAATCTCCCGCCCTGAGCATGCGCAGATACAGCGTGCTCAGGGCGGGAGCGGCCTGGCCGACAAGCAGCTCTGCCGGCCATCCCTGTAGTTCCCAGCCTCCAGCCAGGTAAGGGGGCTGGAGGGAGGCCTGGAGAGGGGTGGGGGGGACAAGGAGACGGGCTGGGTTAGAGGGGTGGGG
>ML685910.1:2584763-2600301 GCA_007922175.1 Pelusios castaneus | reverse complement strand
AGGAGACGGGCCGGGTTAGAGGGGTGGGGGTGGGGACAAGGAGGGACCCCCGCGCAGGCCGGCAGCCCCCACCGCCCCCTCCAGAACCCCGGGGCTGCTTCCTTTCTCTTCTTTCTCTTCCTCTTCCTTTCCTTCCTTTCCTTTTTTTCCCCTCTTCTTTGTCTTCCTCTTCCCTGCCTTCCTTTCTCTTCCTCTTCCTTTCCTTCCTTTCTCTTCTTTCTTCCTTTCCTTTTTTTCTTTTTCTCTTCTTTGTCTTCCTCTTCCCTGCCTTCCTTTGTCTTCTTCCTTTCCTTTTTTTCTTTTTCTCTTCTTTGTCTTCCTCTTCCCTGCCTTCCTTTCTCTTCTTTCTTCCTTTCCTTTTTTTCTTTTTTTCTGTCTCCTCCTTCCTTCTCTTTTTTCTTTCTCTCCCTTCTTTTTTAAAACTTTTTAAAAATTAATTTTAAATAAAAACCTTTCTTAAAATTAGATTTCAATTCCAAATTCATTCCAATTAAATTAATTAAACACAATTAATTAATTAATTCTATTTACAGTCACTTTATCTTCAATTAATGCCTATAATTTCTGTCTTGTGAGTTTTCCCCAAAAATTTATTCTGAAAAAGTTTTTCACACGGCTTGAAAATTTTGCACACAAGCCACCAAACCTAGAGGGAACATTGGCTACTAGTTGCGTACACAACAGCAGGCCAGCAGGCTAACATCGGTCAGTCCCACACTCTGGGCCTGGCCGGAGCCCACAGCACCAACAAAAAGTGTGTGGATGCATTACTGCCTGCCACCCAGTACCCAGAAACACAGGCCAGCAGCAGACGTGATAGCTACGCATTCACGTTTTTTTCTAATTATAATACGGCCCCCCAACAGTCTGAGGGACCGTGAACTGGCCCCCTATTTAAAAAGTGTGAGGACCCCTGCTGTAAGACCTCACGGGTTGTCTTTCAGTATATTAGCGGCCTGCATAGTTAATAAAACTTAACAGTTTTTACCTTGTATTTTTATTTCTTTGATATATTCAAAAATTTACTGTTTACTGCACTATTTTCAGTGTTATTTCTTTATGACACGACGGACATCAATAGGAGTTCCGGTACCTTTTTTTTTTAGAAAAAAAGCACTGGTAACGTGTGTACAGATGTGATGCATGTTACAGGGTTCAGACTCTCAAAACCATCTCTAGCACAGAGGCTGGAGAATTGCATGACAAACAGAATGCAAATACCCTCCCTGGCTCAGGCAGAAGTAAAGAGAATCACACAGCAACAGAGAGGGGGAGGAACTGTCAGGAGACTGTAAAAACAAAGACATAGACCCTTTGGGAGAGAAGGTGCAGGCTTTTGCCTGGAGACACTCCATCTTGCAACTTTCTCCGACTTCAAGCAAGTTCTGGGACCTGCCTTGTAAATAGGCAGAGAATGGCTGGTAAAACACTGAACAGCTGAACACCTTGCACATAATCTTGGACTATGTCAGTTTAGGAACAGATAATAGATTAGCATGCGGTTTACATCTTTTATTTGATAGTGGTCACTACTGACATTTATATTATGATTCTGCCTTGATTGGCTATTTTCTCACTTGAAATCATATTCTGATCAATAAACTAATATTTGTTTTATCTAAAGCTGTGTGGTTTTTAGCGGGTGTGGATGTGGAAGGCTGGGCATGATCCACTTCTTTGTTAAGTGGTCGGACTTGAGACTAGGGTCATTGGGAGTGGATCCCAAGTCCTGTAAGACAGTGGCTCCCAGTGTGGTATCTGGAGCTGGGGGTACTCACATGGAGACTGATGCCTGTGTGGCTAGTGGATTTATAATCACTGCCTGGGACTAATTACACACTGATGGCTGGTGTGGACTGACTGAGGAGTGAGTGGTCACCAGGCAGGGCAGTGTGAATTGAGATTCAGGAGTGGAGTTTGAGGGGTCATAACAGCGCACCAGACCGGATCTGCTTGCTGCGCCAATGTGACAGGCTGCTCCCCTGATCCGGTCTGGTGTGCCGCTATGACCCCTTGAACCCCTCTCCTGAATCCCAATTCACCGTCCCACACCCTCTAAAAATCACACAGCTTTCACAAAGGAACCTGGTATGGCATGTTTGGCATCAAATCACAAAAAAGTTACATAGATCATGCCCTAGGGGGTGCGCAGATGTGCACCCCATGACAGTAATATGATTGGATAAGGTATAGCTAAGCAGGACTCACATTTCACTATAAAAACTGGGGTCTTAGTGGGAAACCAGCTAGACGTGAAAAGGGAACAACAAGAAGAATTAACCTCCAAAGACACAGCCCCAGATCAGAGCAGCTAGAACCCTCTGCGCAGCCATGGCATGCAGCAATCAGAGCCCAGAGAGTCCGCCTGCCTGATCAGGGCTGATGAGCATAACATTGTATGCCTGGCATGTGTACTGACTTTGGCAATTGTTAATCAACAGAGATTAAAGTTATTGTGTAAAATAGTCACTGGTAAGAGATCCTGCAAACCCACAAATTTGGGAAAGTATGTGGGTGTTTATATTAACCAGGTTAGTTTCACTCAGAGCCCTATGGACTAGGAAGGGTGCCCCTGAGCCCAAGAGTATGAATTTGGTAAGGATAGGTGCCTTTCCCCATGAACCCTACTGACTGGGAAAGGGTGGGGCTCCTGAGTGTGTGAGTAACACCTACTTCTGTTGCAGCCCCATAGACATAGCTGGGTGCGTCTACACTTACAAATTAAGTCGATGTAAGCTTGCTTAAGTCGACTTAATTTAATCTGCATCTTCACTACATTTTCCTTTAAATCGATTTAAGCAGCAGTTTAAGTCGATTTAAGGAAAATTAAAGTTGACTTTATACAACCTACTTTAAAGTCGACTTTACTGACTTAGCCAGTGTAGATGCAGATTAGCCCTAAATCGACTTAAATTAACAAGTGTAGAAATAGCCTCCATGACTCCAAAAGGTTTGCTGTTGCCAGCCGTGTATGTTGTGCTGCAGGGGACAAGGCAGTTCTCCCCCTTCCATACCCCTCCCTTCAACAAATAAGGCAGGAAATCTGCACATACATCCATGAATAGTTTCCATCACTGGGGTCCTCACCTCAGTATTAATGCCAGGACCCCTGACCCAAGCAGGATTAGATGGTGTGACTCCTCCCTGCCCATGTGCAACAGAAGGTCCCCCATTCCCACCCAAGCATAGAAGGTTTGTCAGTAACAAGCATCTCCCTCCACTCCACTCAGCTGCCTGGCATCAATGGCCACTTCAGATTCTGCAGCTGACACCTGTGACATTGGCTTAGGAACCAGGGACTTGACTGCTCCCTAGACCTTGTTGAGCACGGAATGGAATCTGGCCCCCTGTGTCACCCTCCCCTGAGCTCCAGACCATGGCCTGTGAGGCTGTGCTGGGGATGGGAGTCCTTAGCGCTCTCTGGTTCAGGATGACATAGCAGAAAAGCCAAGCCCCCAGGCCTATGTATCTCTCAACTGGGGAACAAGCAGCACCCCACAAACACTAAGAAACTTCAGTGACCTCCTCACCAGGTGACCTTGCCTGTTCCATCTCCCTGATATGTCTATCCCCACTGGTCAATGCCATGTGGTTCCTGACCCCATTGCCCTCCTCATCACCAGGCAATCCTGTGCTGAACCCATCCACCTCTTCACCATGCAGTCCCCTTCCTTTTGCTATGCAATACCACAAGGTCCTATTCTCCTCACCATGGTATCTCAAAAATTCCCCATCCTTCTGCCTGCACAATGGTGCATGGTCTTAATCCAGTTCTTGAATGAATTTACAGTGGCTTCCCATTCCCATTCCAGGGCACAGTCCAGACCAGTGAGGGTTGTACCACCATCTCCCTTGCAGCCTCAGGTGCCTCACAATGCTTTGTTGCTCCAGTTCCCAACCTGAATCACTCAAACAACATGCAGGTCATGCTCTGAGTGCCTGTGTATAGTTACAGCCTGTCCAGCACCTATGATCCCAGCAGCCTGTCAGCAACACACCAGCCACACTCTGACTTCCACCAGCTTTGGTTACTGATTGTAAGGTGCCAAATTGTTCTAAAAACATGTGTTCTGCACCATCTGGCCCTCTCCTGGACAGGTCAGATGTTATTGATCTGTTGCCCTATACGGGGTCAATATTCATCAGTTTGCTCTTTAACTAGAGTTACCAAACAGTTCAGTTTAAACACAACACTAGATTCATTTAGATTTTAAAGAATAAAACGAGTGTATTTAACTACAAAGAGGTAGATTTTAAGTGAATACAAGTAGGAGACTTTAAAGGCAGAAATGGTTATAAGAGAAAAAGATAAAATGCTTTCTGGTAACAACAACTTAAGAAACTAGACTTGGCTCAAGATAAAAATCCTTACCAAATTTTCATGTCAGGATCCCTTCAAGGTCAAAAGGCTGGTTTCTTTGTCTTCTTAGGTGAGAGAGAGAGAAAATACATACATGGAGTGTGTCTGCTCCTCACTTTTATAGTCCAGACACCCTTTAAAATGCATTTTTGTTAGTCTTTAAAAGTGCCATAGGATTCCTTGTTTATTTTCCAGAGGATTAGCCTTCGACAAATAACCTTCCCATGCTGAGGACAGAGATGTGGAGTCTTGTGGTGAAAAAGATTCCATGTTGTTTGCTAAAATGCCAACCAATCTGCTTCTGCCTCCCTCCATTGCCAAAGAACGGCCACTTCACTGGTGATTGCCAGTCAACTTTGATAACACCTGACTAGAGCCATCAGCTTGTCCTTTGAGCTTGAGAAACCAGTTTATCCTCTCCAGACTTGTCTAGTAAACACATTTCAATCATAATTTCTGCTTACGCTCATAACTTTCCACATAACATAGCTACGCACGTTTTCAAACTACCCTTACAGTTTGAATTTTTTCCCTAATATCTAACCTAAATCTCCCTTGCTGCATGTTAGGCCATTACTCCTTATCCCACCTTGTTTCCCTACCTCTTCCCTTATAGTAGTTTGAAGCTCCCCATATGCAAGATCTCATCTGCCACCCGATTATCTTTTAATAGGGTTGCATCTCTGTCTGAATATTGACATTCTGCAATCCGGACAGGACTGCATGGAGGAACATGTTTTGTACAAACACAGGGATAACCTTAGGTTAGCATCAGCTTCTTGTGAAGAAACAAGAGATTCAAATCAAGAGTTCAACCAAGAAAATCCTGAGTTGATTCTTTTGGCTCTTGAGAGCTGTTGATAAAATTCAATTCCACCTTTTTGCTAATATTTTAAAAGGCTCCTCAATTTTTGGCAAGTTCAGGTCAGCTTCCCTTTTCCCTAAGCTCCTGAGGCCTAATCCTGGGCAAACTGCCCTATTACTGCTTCCACTCTCTCTGCCTCGGTGTACCCTTTTGGCATCTTCCTTCCAGTTGGATGAGCAAACTACGCTAAATTTTCATCAGTTCTTCTGCCAAGCTGCCCTGTGATTTTAAATTCCAGAAGGGTAGCCATGTTAGTCTGTATATAGCAAAGACAATGAGAGTCCTGTGGTACCTTAAATACTAAAAAAAAATTTCAGGCATAAGCTTTTGTGGGCAGCAACCCACTTCACCAGATGCATCTGCTGCTCATGAAAGCTTATGCCCGAAGAAATTTGTTAGTCTTTAAGTTGCCACAGGACCCACATTTTTGTCATTTTAAAGTCTCTTTTTCAGACCTAGCTCTATTTCCTGAGATAGGGATAACAGACTTCCACTTGAGTTTAGCTTTTAATTTCCTTCATGCTCTGCTGAAACAGTAATTCAAGCAACTTTAATTGTTCAGGATCCTCCTTCTATATCAGGGGTGTCAAACTCATTTGCTATGGCAGGCCAGATTTGACTTAAATGTACTTCAAGTAGGCAGTTCATACCATAAATCAAAATATACTATGGCATTCTCACAGCCTTGCAGAATGCTGTGTATGCGAAACTTCGCTCTGTGATACCACTGTCTCTTGTAAGGGACAGTCTGTGTAGTCTCACAGAGCGCAGTCTCACATACCCAGCACTCCGTGTTGTCGCAAGACCTGACACACTCATGGCATTGTGGAGCGCTGGGTATGTGAGACCCCTCTCTCTCAGGGAAAGAGTGTGGTCCCCCTGAGTGCAGTTAAGGGCCAGATGGGAGAGGTTCGCAGGCCACATTTGGTGTGCGAGCCGCATATTTGACACCACTGTTCTATATGGTCTCTACTGATAATTTATGCTCTTGTGGTGTAGCAGTAAAGAACACAATTTTATCTTTGCTTTGTTATATATTTGATTAAAGCAGAATGGCATTTTGGTGCAATTTTACTTCAGCCTAGCCCAGAAAAAGCCCAAAGAATCACTTCGTAAATGCTCATCTTTAACTGGTACAAAAGTCTTCTTACCTCCATACAAAGTCCTCTAGTGGTCCACGAGCCACAATGTTGCAATAAATCTTCCCCACTATTCTTCTCAGAGCTTCTGGAAGGTAGGTACTGAAGATATTCAGCTGTGCCCCTTGGTCACTCACTTCTAGACCCTATTGACCTCTCTCTGTTACCACAGAAAAGGTGATTTTGCAGAACAAACACTTCCTGTCTGCATTACCTCCCAGCAACATTTCCGGGGACTCTCTACAGCAGTCTCTTTGGCAGGTGTGAAGGGGTCCCTCCCCACCACCATGGCACCTCCTCATGGCCGTCCTAGGGAATTGCTCTATTGACCTCTGCACCCTCTCTGTGGTGTGTCGCCTGTCCTTCCTGCTGTTCCCGTTCTTCCCTACAAGCTGGCGTCAGCACTGTGGCACAATCTTCCAGCTGGGGGTCAGTATCTGCTTCTCCACCTTCCAGATAGCTGGCTTCAGCAATCCTTGTCCACTTGTCTCAGTGGCCCAGCAGTCCAAACTCTGGCTCTTACTTTAGGGCCTAGCTGCTCCTTATGCAGAATCAGCTCTGCCATCTTCATCTGGCCTTTACTCCAGGGCCCAGTGCATAGGTGTGGCTGGTGCTGGGCACATGGGATTGTGCCCTGAATGTTTTGCTCAGCGTGCTGAGCCATGAGCTACAGCAGCAGCAGCCTCCCTGCCTCTCTTAGCCCAGCTAAACACAGGGAGGCTGCTCTGTTCAGTTAGTGCTCACATGCTGGGAACTGGGGGTGGGGTGTTTTTAAATTCCCTGCAGGCTGCCAACAGGAAATGCGAAAGGCTCCCCAGCCCCCTGGCCCTGGAGCAGCTTCCAGCAGCTGTGGGTCAGGTCCCCCTTTGGCTCCAAGGGTGATGGGGGGGGGTCAGATCTGGAGCCAGCGAGGGGTTGCTGGGGGTGAGTGGGGGGAGGGAAGCCCAGGGGGAGGCTGCTGGGGGAGAGGGAGGGAAAGGAAGCAGAGTTAGGGGATCAGCAGTTGCTGGGGGAGAGCTGGAGCATCTTAGGGTTGCCAACCATAGGGACAATCAGTTAAAAAAGAAAAGGCAAAAAAAAAAAAAAAAAAGCATTTTTGCTACTGTCCTTAAAACTGAATACATAAAGAAAAGGTCCCTAAAAATGGTCTGTGGGACTCTGACAGCAACAGGGAGGCAGGGCCATCCTTTGGGGTTGGGGGCAAGCGGGGCAACCGCCCTGAATCCTGCAGTTACACAGACTCCCCACTGCCACACATTGCTCTGCTCCCACACCACCCCGCTGCCTTTGGCAGCAAGCCGAAGGCGGCAGGACAAGAGCATGGAGCCCAGCCTCTGGGATAGAGCCCTCGCTGCCCACCCCCAGGGCGGAACAGCCGGGCCAGGGCCAGGAAGCAGAGCCCAGGCTCTGGGCCAGCCCACCCCACCCCTGGGGGCAGAGCAGCCAGCCCAGGCCCGCCCATCCCCCACTCTGCAAAGCACATGGGGGGACTGGAGAATCACAAAGGCCCATTGGCCCTGGGTCCCACCCCGTCCCCAGGGACAGCCCTGCAGGGAGGAGCAGCGGTTCGCCTCCTCCACTGCAGCTATCAGATCCTGCCTTGCTCCCAAGTTCCAGAGGGGTAGCCGTGTTAATCTATCGCAGAGAAACAAACAAGGAGTCTGATAGCACTTTTAAAGACTAAATAAATCTGTTGGTCTTTAAAAGTGCCACAGGAATCCTTGTTTGTTGTCTTGCTCCCAGGCACTGTCCTGGGCAGTGATGATGGTGGTGGTCGGAGGGGCTGCTTACTGGGCTAAGCTGGCCGACAAGACAGTTGGGTAGGGTGGGGACAGCCCTGCTCCTGCGCCCTCACCTTCTACGATCATTGCCCACTTTCCCCAATCCTCACCCGCCTGCAGCCCCTTCCGCAATCCTCGCCCACCCACAGCCCCTTCCTCAATCCCTGCCTGCCTGCCTGCAGAAGGAAGGAAGGGAAGGAAGGAAGGGAACAAAGAGAGAAGGAAACAAGAACAAAAGAAAAAAACAAAAAAGAAAGACAAGGAAGGCAGCCCTGGAGCACAGCTGCCCGGCTTGTGGGCGTGACAGGAGCTGCTGCGGAATACTTTGGGGAAAGAATGCAGAGATGGGGGGGTGGGGGGTGGCAGCAGTATAAAGGCTGGCCTTCTCAGTGGGATAGGGTAGCTGAAGGACATGAGCAGAGTAAAAGGCAAATGTAAGAGGAATAGGAGGGTTTAATTTGGGGGGTCTCTGCAGGAAGATGGGGAGAGGGCATTCACAGAGGGCTGTACAGGAACCTGCAGGGAAGGATTGACTTTTGTATTTAATGATGGGAGGGAAGTGTTGGTTATTGGAAAATAGAGCTGTGAGAGGAAACTTGGGGGTTGGAGTACATATTGGGCTGAGATATATGCCTCCTTATGTCATACGTAGGGATCTATGGGGAAGGGAGTAAATGCCGAGTGGGGCCTGCAGTAACTGGGAATGAGGGGTTTCATCTAGGGTGAGGCTAAAGTAACTAGATGGAAGTAGAGGTAACTGGGGTGGAGGCGGGACCTGATGCAAGTGAGCTGTGTTATGGGGTATGTTTGCAGGGTATCCATAGGGTGGTACACACCTGCAGGAGTGTACATAGAAAGTCTGGAAAGCTGCAGTTTATCAGGGGATGTAAGGGGAAGATGTATGGGCTGGAGGATCTGGGTGGGGGTATATCACTGGGTCTCTGAAGTGTATCTAGGCCTTGTACACACGAGCATTTTATCGCGCATTAAAACTCATTACCGCGCGATAGCAACAACGGCGTACACACATGCAACAGGGCTGTTGCGCGTTAACTGCCTTGTTGTAGCGCAATACAAAAACCACCTCGACGAGGGTGGTAACAGCTAACACGGAACAGCTGTTGCGCTTTTGCGCTCGTGTGTACGCTTACCGCACATTGACTGGCCTCCGGAAGTGTCCCAGCATTCCAAAGTCATCCTCTCTGGTCTTCCCCCCACCCGCTCTGTGGCCGTGACGAAACTGTCCCCGCCCTGCCCCGAACTTATTCCCGGGATTTTCAAATTTCAAGTCTGTTTCACTTCCTGCTCTCTTCCTCGTGGAGTGTGTTTGTGCTCCGATCATCAGTAGCAATGGCGGCCCGCCGTGGAAGACGCGCACCCCTTTGGAGCACGGCAGAGGTGCTGGACCTGATCAGCATCTGGGGAGAGTCCGCCGTGCAGGCGCAGCTACGCGGCAGCAGGAGGAATTATGACACATTTGGCATAATTTCTCGGGCCATGTCAGAGAGAGGGCATGTTAGAGACACAGTGCAGTGCAGATCAAAGGTGAAGGAGCTCAGAATAACCTATCACCGAGCGAAGGAGGCAAACCGCCGTTCCAGATCAGCGCCTGCTACATGCAGGTACTACAAGGAAATAGAAGCCATCCTCAGTGGGGACCCAACAACCACTGCCAAGAGTCCCGTGGACACTTCAGCCCCCCCCCCCAGTCCGGTGATTGCCAGAGCCGAGCAGGATGAGGATGTTGTTGAGGAGGAGGAGGAGGAGATGGAGGATGACACGGAGGAAAGCGCAACCGCGTGTAGCCAGGAGCTCTTCAGCAGCCCCGCTGAGATGTCCACCCAAGGCTTGAACTGCAGCGTGTTCTCTGAGGCGGCAGAGGGGGGTTCAGGTAAGTTTCTCCTTCGTCAGCTCTGGCTCCTGCTAAAATATCATTGTCAGGGGTGGGGGTGCTTGCGGGTCCACGCTGTGCACGCTATTTACTCTGCATTCATTAGAAGGGCATCAATACAAGCAGTGATTGTAAAATAATCCTCTGCATTTAGGTCAGTAAAGGTTTCCTCAATGTACCTCCAGAGCCTAATACTCAGGTTAGATGGGAGAGTGTTTGTGTCTACGCTCCCAAAGATGGATACTCTGCCTCTCCAGCTGCAAAGCACAGCCCTGGGAACCATGGCAGCACACAGTGCAGCAGCATACGGTCCTGGCTTGCTACCGGCGGCATGTAGGAGATGTATTCTAGATGGCAGGGGCACTCTGAGGAGAGAGATATCTGGTTCCATCTGTGTGCCCTCTGCAGATTCTTAGCCCCCGGTAAGCCGTCTATTAGAATGTACCTTGTCTGCTTCAGCGAAGCGTAGTGTGTTGACCGCCCTCTACCTTCCAGTGGAATGTGCAACTGGAAGGTTACATTGGTTATCTATGCTATGTGTTAACAATGTCTTTATTGTTATTTTTGTATTAGAATTGAGCTTCACAAGGCCGGTGTCTACCCCAGCTGACCGAATGAGAAACATTAGGCGGCGTTCTCGAAGAAACAGGGAGGATATGTTTAACGACCTGCTGAAAGCAACACAAGAATCCGCAAGGGAGAATAGAGCCTGGAGAGAGGAATCCCAGCAGAGGAGGCAGAAACACAGGGACGAACTGATAAGCGTCATGAAGGAGCAAACAGAACTGCTAAAGAACATGATAGCTTTGCAGTCCCAGGCGATAAATGTCCGGGCTCCACTCCAGACAGTTCAGCCGTGTATGCCTCCCACACACCGCAGTCCCTCAAAGCATTTCTTTGAAGGCCACCCTCCACCCCGGTACAGGACAACCTCCAGCCCCCCCCCCCCCAAGCTACTTTTACGAGACCCGGAGCTACACCAACCTGTAACCCCACCCCCATCTTTCAGGTTTCAATAAAAACAGTAACAAATACTTTGAAGAATGCATTTATTTATACACATTATTGAAATGATCCTAAGGTGCACCTCATGCGTCATGGAACTTAACTAGGGAAGGGCATCATTGAAATGCTCCCTGAGTGCCTCCCTTATGCGAGCAGCTTCTCCTTGTGCCACCCTAATACTCCTAGTGGCTGGCTGCTCGAATGCTTCCTCGAGGCGCTGTGCCTCCGTAGCCCACGTAGGGGAAAACTTTTCTCCCCTACTTTCACAAATGTTATGGAGGACACAACATGACGCAATCACGGCAGGGATCTGGTCCTCCGCCAAGTCCAGCCTCCCATACAAACAGCGCCAGCGCCCTTTTAAACGGCCGAAGGCACACTCCACAGTCATTCTGCAGCGGCTCAATCGGTAATTGAACCACTCCTTGCTGCGATCCAGGTTCCCGGTGTACGGCTTCATGAGCCATGGCATCAGTGGGTATGCCGGGTCTCCAAGGATGACTATGGGCATCTCCACATCCCCCACAGTAATTTTTTGATCAGGGAAGAAGGTACCCCCTTGCAGCTTCTGGTACAGTCCAGTGTTTCTGAAAATGCGGGCATCATGCACCTTTCCCGACCACCCAGCATTGATGTCCGTAAAACGCCCCTTGTGATCCACAAGTGCTTGCAGCACCATGGAGAAGTAGCCCTTCCTGTTTATGTACTCGGTCGCGAGATGGTCTGGAGCCAAAATCGGGATATGTGTGCCATCTATGGCTCCCCCGCAGTTAGGGAATCCCATGGCAGCAAAGCCCTCCGCAATCTCACAAACATTGCCCAACGTCACCGTCCTCCGTAGCAGAACGCAATTGATGGCTCGGCACACTTGTGAGAGGGCTAATCCGACGGTGGACCTCCCGACTCCAAACTGGTTTGCAACCGACTGGTAGCAGTCAGGAGTCGCCATCTTCCAGACAGCAATCACAACACGCTTCTCCACGATTAGGGCTCACCTCATGTTGGTGTCTTTACGTCGCAGGGCAGGGGCCAACTCTGAACACAGTTCCAGAAAGGTTGCTTTCCGCATTCAAAAGTTCTGTACCCACTGCTCATCATTCCACAGCTGCATAACAATGTGATCCCACCACTTGGTGCTCGTCTCTCTCGACCAGAAACGGCGTTGCACCGTGTGCAGATGATCGGTGAAGGAGCTGAGCAATGCGGTGCTGTTGCTCTGCAGGGCTTCGATCAGCCCCTGCTCCTCAGCGTCCTCGTCTGATTCGGAGCTCACTGCATACCGAGCAACCAGCCAAGATGTATTTAGAATGCTGAAGGTGACAGTGGAGATTAGAGCAGGATCCATGCTGTCGCAGTTGTGATTGCTCGCAAGTAGTGCGTCACTACACTGTTGAAAATAGGCGCGAGTTGCTATTGGCAACGAGGAAGATGCAAGGGGAACACAGTGCACCACGGGAAAATGAGAGTTTACCCATGGTGCTTTGCGTTCCTTTCCTTCATCCCAGGATTCCAAGCGCCGATTGAGGGAAAATTGAACTGTGGGATAGGTGCCCAGAATTCATTGCGCTACACTGCGATATTGCAAAGAATTCTGCTGCGTTGCAAGGAGTGACGTGTGTACGCGCTCTCCCGCAATAAATGTCACGTGTTTTTTATACCGCGATTGCCATGTTGCGCTTTAATCTGATCGTGTGTACATAGCCTAAGTCAACTTAACTAAGTCGACATAGTTAAAGTTGACTTAAAAGTGCAAGTGTAGACATAGCCTCTGGGTCTGCAGAGAGCGAAGGACTGAGGAGGAGAGGCAGGAAGTGAATTCTTCAGGCTACTTCAAACACAGAGCTGAGCATCAAGCCCTTTCCAGAAGTGGATCCGTGACAGCCACATGTCCACAAGGCAGAGTTGTGGCTGACCTCAAGTTCTGTAGAATCATAGAAGATTAGGGTTGGAAAGGACCTCAGGAGGTCATCTAGTTTAACCACCTGCTCAAAGCAGGACCAACCCCAATTAAATCATCCCAGCCAAGGCTTTGTCAAGTCAGGCCTTAAAAACCTCCAAGGATGGAGATTCCACCACCTCCCCAGGTAACCCATTCCTGTGCTTCACCCCCTCCTAGGGAAAAACTTTTTCATAATATCCAACCTAAGCCTCCCCCACTGCGACTTGAGGCCATTGCTCCTAGTTCTGTTATCTGCCACCACCGAGGCTTAGCACACACTTAGCAGGAAATTTGGCAGCAGCAGACAGAAGTTGTACAAGCTACTCAGAGAGGCTTGCCTAACTCCCATCGATTTCCTAACTTCCCTTTAGCGCGCTGTCTCCACTGTGCTGCGCCTCAGGAAATGCATTCCCACTGATGCAGTGCTACACCTTTTGAGGAGGTAGTTTAATTTAATGTACTTTCAGATTGATTGAGCCGGTCTTCACTGCCACTCACTTGATCCGGATAGATTGATCTGATGGCGGCAAATTTGCCACCATCAATGTGTGCTGTTGTCAGAGCCAGATTAAGGGGTCTCGGGGCCCCGGGCTGTCCACCACTGTGGGGCCTCCTGGCCTGGGGCCCCAGAACCCCCCTGGCCTGGGGCCCCAGGATCCCCCTACTGTGGCCTGTAGATGGGCTGGCACTGGGGGTTCCTGGGGCCAGATGCTGCTCTCCGTGCCGGACCCAGGCCCTGAAAGGCCATGCCGGGGGAGAACACTGGGTACTAGCCAGCCCCGCCCCACCCTGCCCCTCCCCAGAGCCAGACCAGCCAGCCAGGGAATGAGGTGGGAGCGCTGCAGAGCCTGGCATCTGGCACCAGGCCCTCCCCCCAACCCAGTGCTGGCAGGGGACTCCATCCCCAGCCCCCCCAGGCCCCAGCAGCACATTGCTAGGCTGAACGTGGGGGGGCGGGGGGGATGGGGGCGGGCAGATCACGTAGGGGCCTTAGGGACTGGAGCCCAGGGCTTCAGCCCCTATAGCCCTACATTGATCCAGCCCTCACTGCTGTCAGTTATTAACCAGGTGGACAGCTGATGGGTCGTTAATCAGTGACTGTATGCAGAAGCTCCCCGTGTGGGCTGCCCCAGTTTTCTGCAGTTAACCAGGACACCCCTTCATGATCAAATGAGTCGACACAACCACAAATCCAGTGAGAATGAATGCCCCCTGGCCAGGCTCATTGCAGTCAAGCACACCAAGAAGCAACTCACAGTCTTGCAAGTTACTTCAGCTACGTGTGCCCTGATGCAATGGAACGGCTCCGTTGACAGCAGGGTTGGCTGCCATCCCCCTAGGCCAAACAACACTATTTCCTCTGACCTCCATTTTATTCACTCTTATGGACAGGTTTTGCTCTGCCTCTGTTGCTTAGGTAGTTGTGACCCTCTGATGGCATCTAGTCCTACCCATCTCCATGACAAGGCCAAATGGTCCCTGTTATCTCTTCAATTATGTCCGGTCCTAGTACTGTCTAGTATATGTCTCAGTACTTTCTATTTATAACGTCTTGAAGTAGCAAAACACCAGAGCATCCAAATCTTAGCCAGCTACTGTTAATTTCCATGACTCCTTACAGCAGGGGTCGGCAACCTTCGCGAAGGACTGTGCCCATCCCCTTCCTGCCTCTCTGAGTGCTGGCGGGAGAAAGCTCCACAGCCCACTCCCAGTAGCACATTGGCAGCAGGGGACGGGTCTGAAGCCCGTCTGCCTCAGCACCTGGGGGCGGATCAGAAACCTGCTCCTTGCAGCACATCAGCAGCCAGTCCAGAGACAGGATTGGCAGCAGGGACGGGGCGCTGCATGACACTGGACTGAGCCACAGGTGGCACGCAGGCCCTAAGTTGCTGACCCTTGCCTTACAAACTACTATCATTTTCCACCTCCTTGACCATCCTTTGGCTTGGATTTTGTATCCTGGCCTAGTTTTCCAGGCCTCAGGCCTCATCTTTAGCCTGTTCTATCAGTCTTAGGCTCTCACTTTCTACTACATGTACGATCCCTGAGGACAACCTAGCTCCATCTTCCCCGGAACCCCCCCGCCTTTCTGGTAGGTGAAGGCCAATATCAAATCCCCCCTTACTCGTCTTCTCCACAGACTAAACAAGCCCATTTTCCTTACCCTCTCCTTATAAATCACATACTCCAGCCCCCTTATCATTTTGTTCTGCTGAACTCTCTCCAATTTGTCCACATCTTTCCTGTAGTGGGGGCCCAAAAATTGAACACAGTACTCCATATGAGGTCTCATCAATCCAAACAGAGGGGAATAATCACTTCTCTCAGTCTGCTGCCAATGTTCCTACCAATGCAGCCCAATATGCTGTTAGTCTTCTTGGCAATAAGGGAACGCTGTTCACTCATATCCAACTTCTTGTTCACTGTAACCCACAGATCATTTTCTGCAGAACTGCTGCTTGGCCAGTCGGTCCCCAGTCTGTAGCAGTGCCTGGAATTCTTCTGTCCTAAGTACAGGACTTATCCTTATTGAATCTCATCAGATTTTTTTTTTTTGG
>ML685910.1:2561833-2584663 GCA_007922175.1 Pelusios castaneus | reverse complement strand
CCCCCCCCCTCAATCCTTCAATTTCTCTAGGTCACGCTGTATCCTAACCCTACTCTCCAGTGTATCTACCATGCCCCCTGCTTAGTGTCATCTGCAAACTTGCTGAGCCTTTTTGATAGACTAGGTCTGAGACACCATAAATCTTGTGCACTCAAAAGCAGAGATGAAATGCTTGGGAAATGCTTAGCTCAGCTGGGTTGGGTTTGGGATGGGGGGGTGAGTCATTCCCTTCAGATTGAGTCCAGACACTTGAGCTCTGTTTCTGTGATGAAGGGTGACATAGCAAAGGGGAAGCGGCTTTGTACAGTCACTACCCCACATTCTTGCAGTAACAATGGTCATTCACAATGCAAATGTCCTGCAAATGAACTCTGGATGAAAGAAGTCACTAGAAGAGTAGTTCCTCCACATTCTGTTTAGATTTCATGAGTTAAAATAAATGGTTTCCTGCTGGGCCTTGATGGCGATTTGCATACCCAAAACCCACCATGTATTTGTCACTATGAGAAATCTCTGCTCGGGAGAGGCCCAGAATGGCAATGACAGGAGGGGGTTGATGGGCCCAGATTGAAATGTGCTGGCAAACACACAGGGAGGTCACATTTGTAATAGGAAAAACAAGGAGTCCTGTGGCACTTTTAAAGTCTAAAAAAATTATTTATCACATGAGCTTTTGTGGGAGAAAATCCCACTTTATCAGATGCTTTGAAAATGGGGAATTTACAGAATGGGAGGAAAATAAATGCAGGGAAGTGTAAGACATAGGACCAGGTCAGGCTGAAACTGCAAATCAAAGCAGATGTTAAAATTCAAACACTGGAGAACAGCATATAGAGGAAGGTGAGAGGTCAAATCACCTGTTGTAATGAGAAAAAAATCCATAGCCCCTGTTTAACCCTGAGGCAACGGAGACAAATCTATATATGAATCCCAGTTCTTCAGTGTCATCACCTACAACCCCCAAGTCAGACCTCTACAGCACATCATCAAGGATCTTCAGCCTATTCTCCCTGAAGCCTTCGGAGATAGACCTCTCCTCGCTTACAGACAGTCCCCCAACCTTAAACAGATATTCACCAGCAACTACAGACCAAACAACATAAACATTAAAGCAGGCACATATCCCTGTAACAAACCACGTTGCCAACTTTGCCCACATATCTACACAAAAGACACCATCACAGGACCTAATCAAGCCAGCTACTCCATCAAGGACTCATTCATCTGCTTGTCCACAATGTGATTTATGCCATCATGTGCCAGAAATGGACCCCAAAGTCCAAATAGGTTGGAAACTGGCAGAAACCACTCTCGCTGAGATGCAGATATCACAGGAGTCTATGGAGAGGCTGTGGGTGAGGGTGGGGAAGTGTGGGATCTGAGGTTCCTCATGTCGAAAAGGGCTGCAGGATGCCTTCCTGAACTTGTCTTGATGCCCTCTCTCTATCCAAATAGGTTGGAAAGTAACAGAAAACACTGTCGCCAGGTTGCAGTTATCATAGGAGTTTATATATTGGACAAACAGGACAGTCCCTGCGCAAAAGAATAAATGGACATAAGTCTGACATCAGACATCACAACATTCAAATACCAATAGGGGAACACTTCAATCTCCCTGCTCACTCCATTGATGACTTGTTAATAGCTGTGCTCAAACAAATGAATAACAAATCACAGCTTCAAAGAGAAACTGCAGAACTGGAATTCATATGTACATTTGACTCAATTGCCTCAAGATTAAAGAGGGTCTAAGGATTTTTTTTCTCATTATAATAGGTGACTTGACCTCACCTTCCTCTATATACTGTTCCCCAGTGTTTGAATCTTAACATCTGCTTTGATTTGCTGTTACAGCCTGACCTGTCCTATATCTTACACTTCCCTGCATTTATTTTCCTCCCATTCTGTAAGTTCCCCATCTTCAAAGCATTTGACAAAGTGGGATTTTCTCCCATGAAAATTCATGCGATAAATAAATTTGTTAGTCTTTAAAAGTGCCACAGGACTCCTTGTTTGTTTTGCTGAACTAGACTACCACAGCTACCCCTTTGGAATTTGTAATAGCAATTCAGGACTGAAGCTGCATTGGCAGAGCATTGTAAGGAGATGCTTTTGAACAACGCCTGTCTGCTTCAGAGCCACTATATAGCAAAGTAGAGTCAGTCACTCAGTTATACCATAATCACTAACATTGATTGCCAATTTTCTTCTAATTAGTAACATACAAATCTCCCCCCATTCTGGCAGGATGGTGCAGGGCATGGGAAGGGCCTCTGTGCTTCAAAGTAGCTGATGGAAGGTCCTTGGCAGGTCAGAACAGCTCCAATTTCCTCCAAGCAGCGTTTCCTGGCAAGTATCTGGGTGCTGGCACTGCACTGTCAGTGACACACCCCTCCATCCCTTCACCCAGACACTTCTTTCCAAGGCTTTTAGTGGAAGCACATGCCAGAAAGCTTGCTTGGCTCCAGTGCCAGAGTGGAACAATGCATGTGTCGTGTCCCCCTCTCCCCCCAAATGAAGGGGAGTTGCAATTCCCGCTCAGCACTGGCTCCATGCACCCTTCCTGCCTCTGTCCACGAGCCCAAGTATGAAATTCAGGGATGGGCTTTTCATCCAGGCCTTGGCAAGGTTTTTGCTGCTGGGCTCAATGCCAGAGGATGCAAAATGGAATTTCTTCTTTTCTTTTCTCTCTGTTACCTTGGGAGCCTAACGACTAAGGGCAGCCCTGCTGGCCCCAATCACACACCAGCCCTTTTTAAAAGAGAACAATCCTTCCCCTCCCCCCCCCCCCCCCCCCCCAGAACATTCATGGTAGACTAGAGAGGGGAGCATGTTTGGTTCTTCCCTCTTCCCCTGTCATTTTTAAGCATTCAGCCTGGCTTCTGGCTGTCTCTGTCATGAGAAGGGTTTCTTTCATCTCAGAGTTTTCTCTTTTCTGGTGGAGGGCTGGATTTAAGGCTAGGCTCAAAAGGCTGCAGCACTAGACCCTGGGTTAAACAGGTGCCACTGCCCTGCAATAATCCAACCTCATTCAAGCCAGCACAAAGCCCACCAAGCTCCCACAGCTCAGGCTGGCCTGGCAGGTCTCCTCTGCCAGCCCCTGGGTACCCCGCTGTGGCAGCCTAACAGCCCCCCACCCCTGGAGTGCTGCTGCCATGTGCCAGCCCACCCCACCCCCAGGCTGGCTGGTCTGCCCAGCAGGTCCCAGGGCCCCCAGGGCCAACCAGCACTGAATGCTGCCCTGCACCACACAGCTGTTGGGTTTGCCAGGTGGCCCAAGGGCTGGCATACCTAAGTGCCACCCCACCCCCAGGCTGGCTGCTGCTGTGATAGCCCCAGACCCCGGGGGGCCCTCAAAAGTGGGCAGCACAGGGTCCCCAGGTGCCTTCATCGAGCTGGCTCCTGCAGTGCTGTTCTGGGAAAAGATTGTGCTAGATCAAATAGACCAAAGCAAGGCTGGGCCTGCTCATTATTTAGATGCATGTACAGAAGAGAAAAATGGATTTGCTCTGAAGTCTGGATAATGTGGAAGTGGTTTCCCAGGATGAACATCCCAGTCCCATATTGGCACTTAGCTATAGGCTCCATGCGACTGAGAGAGACTGTTTGCATGTCATTACAGCATCCTGTGTGGTCCAGTAATTGATTTAATCACTGCCAACCAGCTCCTGAACTCTGTATGCCAGGGACAGGGCCGGCCCAACCATATAGGTGAACTAGGCAGCTACCTAGGGCTTCAAGCTTTAAGGGGCACCAAATTATATGCAAGTGATTTTGTCCTCTATTTAAAAGAATATATTATCTCTTATAACATGAGGGAGGGATGCCAAAGTCACAGCTCACCTAAGGTGCCAAAAATCCTTGGGTCAGCCCTGCCAATGGAAAAACATTCCCTCAAGTTTTGCACCCAGAAAAGCTCAGGAGACAGACAGGGCATTCTCCTTACCAAGTACCATGCTTGCAGAACTCACTCCTGTTGCAAATACACTGACACTCATGCACATTTACTAAACACTGCAAGATGCATCTTGGACCTGGATTTGCACTGGCTGCAGCATCTGTATTGCCTGCCTAGAGTTTCCCCATCTTTGCCCTTGTAAGTAAAGTCTAAAAACATGGAGGAGGTAAAGATGGGGGATTGTGCCCATTCCAGCTCTTTGTGATGTCTAGAGAAAAGCTTTCCATTAGTTTTCTGTATTAGAAATTCATGCCTTGTCTGTCTGTTTTTTCCTAAATTCCAATGGGGAAAATATAGTAAATATATAAAAAGGTAAAGTAAAGCAAAAATATAGTAATAAAAATATTAAAAGGGGGATAAGGACAACCCAGGGAATTACAAATCAGTACCCCGAAAGATAATGAAACAAATAATCCAGCAGTCAATTTGCAAACATTTAGAGATAAAAAGATGGTAAGAAACAGTGAGCATGGATTTGTCAAGAACAAAGAGTGTCAAATCAACCTATTAGCTTTCTTTGACAGGGTAGCAAGCTTGGTGGCCAGGGGAAATGGGAGGTTTGGTATATTTTGACTTTAGTAAGGCTTTTGACACTATCTTGCATGACCTTCTCATAAACAAAGTAGGGAAATGCATTCCCAGAGAGTAGTTATGAGTGGCTCACAATCAAGCTGGAAGGGCATATCAAGTGGGGTCCCTCAGGAATCAATCCTGGGTCTAGTTGTGTTCAATATTTTCATCAGCGATTTAGATAATGCATAGAAAGTGCACTTATACATTTTGCATACGATACTAATCTCAGAGGGGTTGCAAGTGCTTTGGAGTTTGGAATTAAAATGCAAAATGATCCAGACAAACTGGAGAAATGGTCTGAAGTAAAGAGGATGAAATTCAATAAGGACAAAAGCAGAGTACTCCACTCAGGAAGGAAAAAAATCAGTTGTGCACATACACAATGAGAAATGGCTGCCTAGGAAGGAATACTGCGGAAAGGGATCTGGGTGTCATAGTGGATCACAAGCTAAATATGAGTCAACAGTGTAGCACTACTACAAAGAAAGCAAATATCATTCTGGGCTGTATTAGCAGGGGTGTTATAAACAGACTCAAAAAATAATTCTTTTGCTCTACTCGGTGCTGATAAGGCCTCAGCTGGAGTACTGTGTCCCATTCTTGGAGCCACATTTCAGGAAAGATGTGCACAAATTGGAGAAAGTCTTGAGAAGGGCAACAAAAATTATTAAAAGTCTAGATAGAAAACATGACTTATGAGGGCATATTGAAAAAACTGAGTTTGTTTAGTATGGAGAAGAGAAAACTGAGGGGGGATATGATAACAGTTCTCAAGTACACAAAAAGTTGTTACAAGGAGGAGGGAGAAAAATTGTTCTCTAACCTCTGAAGATAGGACGAGATGCAATTAGCTTAAATTGCAGCAAGGGCAGTTTAGGTTGGACACTAGTAAAAACTTCCTAACTGTCAGGGTAGTTAATCACTGGAATAAATTGCCAAGGCAGGTTGCTGAACCTCTCACATTGGAGGTTTTTAAGAGCAGGTTAGACAAATACCTGGCCAGGAATCGTCTAGATTCTAGCTAATATTTAGTCTTCCCTTGAGTGCAGGGATCTGGACTGGAAAACCACTCGTGGTCCCTTCCAATCCTACACTTCTATGATTCTTTTAAAAGCCCAAGTAGAATTATTTTTAACATTTTCAGATAATTTTTATACAGCAAGGGCACAACCTCACTGTTTTCCTGTGCAGTGCATCTCTGAACCATGCTGTGGAGTCGTGGGCTACTCCTTCTACCTGTGAAACAGTCCTACTCTTAATCTAAGCCACTGTTTTTCAATGACCAGTCTATGGACCGGCACCAGTGCCTGAGATCTCCCTGACTCAGTTTATGAAGGCAGCAAGCCAATCCTGGGTATCCAGACGGTTGAGAATCACTGATCTACGTCATACCAAGTGCACACCTGTAACAATCCTAGCAATAATTGTCTCACTCTTGCAGCACTCCGATTGCTCATGGCTAATCAGAGTGGGAGCTCCAAAGATGCTACTAAGCAGCAGAGGTTCTTGCATGATATCTGGAAACAGTCACTGGCATGCAGGGAAGCATCTGACTGGCACATGCTGCCCACGCAGAATTCCGGTGTGGTCAGGCTGCCTCAAGACTGTTATTTGTGCTCACAGCACACGCTCCTGTGGTGGCTTTTTTTAACCTTTGGACCTGTGCTCAAACAGACATTGAGGCTGAGGCGTGCCAGCAGAGGACTGAAATAACCTACCCCAACTATCGCTTCTTCTTTGCTTTTCCCTTTCTGAAGCCAGCAAAACATAGCCCTCTGAGGAACAGAGGCTGGAGCTGAATCTCTGGAAGGAGATGAACAGTCTCAGGCACCAGAATGTGAAACAGCTGCATGATCCCAGCAGCTCTACTACTGGAAGCCAGAGCAAGGCAGTTCCTGTGCTGGGCGGCACTTTAAGAGCTAAAACTGGAGGCCTTGCAGTGCTAGCTCTGTCACTGATGAGTTATAGGCCATAAGGTCTGAGGCCTTGGTGTTTTTGGTTAAGCTAAGACCTTGCTCTTGGGCTCAGCACAATAAATATATCAGGAGGAACAACAGCCATAAGCTAAGTAGCAAGCAGGGGCATCTCTGCCTCAGAAAAATATTCAGGCCATGCCCCCGCCCCCAGGCCAGCCCCAATCCATCCTCTGCTGCTGCCACTGCCGCCAGCTGGTGGCCCCAGACTGGATCCGGCCACTGCCACCGCCACTACCAGCCAAAGAAAAACACTCGGGGCACAGCCGGAGATGCCCAGGACTCATGCCCCATGGGTCCAGTGGCAGTGACACCCCTGATAGCAGGTAGTCACACCTTCAAACTCCTGAAATTACTTCAAGACAAGGTAATATCCATCTGTCCTAATAGTACCTCCTACCACCAGATAAGGAAACAGATCTTAACGATGCTTAAAGGAAACTTTGTTGGAAAGGATTCTGTCTGTAAAGGACTCACTTAACAGTTGTGGATGTAGAATCTACACGTATTGTTTTGTCTTTAGGGGATCTACTTCCCCATTGTTTATCTGATTGATTTCTGTCTCATTCTTTGATTGTTTCTGTCTGTTGCATAACTAAGAGTGATCAGTTAAGGGATATGATTGGTTAAAGAGTTATTTTGCAATATGTTAGGATTGGTCAAATAATTATTTTGTACTTGTCACGGGATGTACATCTGTGCACCTCTAGGGCATGATCTATGTAACTTCTCTGTTCAGTTTTGCAATGTAATTGTGTGATTTGATACCAAATATGCCATACCAGGTTCCTTTTTGAAAGCTCATAATTACTGGTCTGATATGGTGCCCTGTTTCCCACAGTAACATGTGTGTACAGATGTGATGCATGTTACAGGGTTCAGACTCTCAAAACCATCTCTAGCACAGAGGCTGGAGAATTGCATGACAAACAGAATGCAAATACCCTCCCTGGCTCAGGCAGAAGTAAAGAGAATCACACAGCAACAGAGAGGGGGAGGAACTGTCAGGAGACTGTAAAAACAAAGACATAGACCCTTTGGGAGAGAAGGTGCAGGCTTTTGCCTGGAGACACTCCATCTTGCAACTTTCTCCGACTTCAAGCAAGTTCTGGGACCTGCCTTGTAAATAGGCAGAGAATGGCTGGTAAAACACTGAACAGCTGAACACCTTGCGCATAATCTTGGACTATGTCAGTTTAGGAACAGATAATAGATTAGCATGCGGTTTACATCTTTTATTTGATAGTGGTCACTACTGACATTTATATTATGATTCTGCCTTGATTGGCTATTTTCTCACTTGAAATCATATTCTGATCAATAAACTAATATTTGTTTTATCTAAAGCTGTGTGGTTTTTAGCGGGTGTGGATGTGGAAGGCTGGGCATGATCCACTTCTTTGTTAAGTGGTCGGACTTGAGACTAGGGTCATTGGGAGTGGATCCCAAGTCCTGTAAGACAGTGGCTCCCAGTGTGGTATCTGGAGCTGGGGGTACTCACATGGAGACTGATGCCTGTGTGGCTAGTGGATTTATAATCACTGCCTGGGACTAATTACACACTGATGGCTGGTGTGGACTGACTGAGGAGTGAGTGGTCACCAGGCAGGGCAGTGTGAATTGAGATTCAGGAGTGGAGTTTGAGGGGTCATAACAGCGCACCAGACCGGATCTGCTTGCTGCGCCAATGTGACAGGCTGCTCCCCTGATCCGGTCTGGTGTGCCGCTATGACCCCTTGAACCCCTCTCCTGAATCCCAATTCACCGTCCCACACCCTCTAAAAATCACACAGCTTTCACAAAGGAACCTGGTATGGCATGTTTGGCATCAAATCACAAAAAAGTTACATAGATCATGCCCTAGGGGGTGCGCAGATGTGCACCCCATGACAGTAATATGATTGGATAAGGTATAGCTAAGCAGGACTCACATTTCACTATAAAAACTGGGGTCTTAGTGGGAAACCAGCTAGACGTGAAAAGGGAACAACAAGAAGAATTAACCTCCAAAGACACAGCCCCAGATCAGAGCAGCTAGAACCCTCTGCGCAGCCATGGCATGCAGCAATCAGAGCCCAGAGAGTCCGCCTGCCTGATCAGGGCTGATGAGCATAACATTGTATGCCTGGCATGTGTACTGACTTTGGCAATTGTTAATCAACAGAGATTAAAGTTATTGTGTAAAATAGTCACTGGTAAGAGATCCTGCAAACCCACAAATTTGGGAAAGTATGTGGGTGTTTATATTAACCAGGTTAGTTTCACTCAGAGCCCTATGGACTAGGAAGGGTGCCCCTGAGCCCAAGAGTATGAATTTGGTAAGGATAGGTGCCTTTCCCCATGAACCCTACTGACTGGGAAAGGGTGGGGCTCCTGAGTGTGTGAGTAACACCTACTTCTGTTGCAGCCCCATAGACATAGCTGGGTGCGTCTACACTTACAAATTAAGTCGATGTAAGCTTGCTTAAGTCGACTTAATTTAATCTGCATCTTCACTACATTTTCCTTTAAATCGATTTAAGCAGCAGTTTAAGTCGACTTAAGGAAAATTAAAGTTGACTTTATACAACCTACTTTAAAGTCGACTTTACTGACTTAGCCAGTGTAGATGCAGATTAGCCCTAAATCGACTTAAATTAACAAGTGTAGAAATAGCCTCCATGACTCCAAAAGGTTTGCTGTTGCCAGCCGTGTATGTTGTGCTGCAGGGGACAAGGCAGTTCTCCCCCTTCCATACCCCTCCCTTCAACAAATAGGGCAGGAAATCTGCACATACATCCATGAATAGTTTCCATCACTGGGGTCCTCACCTCAGTATTAATGCCAGGACCCCTGACCCAAGCAGGATTAGATGGTGTGACTCCTCCCTGCCCATGTGCAACAGAAGGTCCCCCATTCCCACCCAAGCATAGAAGGTTTGTCAGTAACAAGCATCTCCCTCCACTCCACTCAGCTGCCTGGCATCAATGGCCACTTCAGATTCTGCAGCTGACACCTGTGACATTGGCTTAGGAACCAGGGACTTGACTGCTCCCTAGACCTTGTTGAGCACGGAATGGAATCTGGCCCCCTGTGTCACCCTCCCCTGAGCTCCAGACCATGGCCTGTGAGGCTGTGCTGGGGATGGGAGTCCTTAGCGCTCTCTGGTTCAGGATGACATAGCAGAAAAGCCAAGCCCCCAGGCCTATGTATCTCTCAACTGGGGAACAAGCAGCACCCCACAAACACTAAGAAACTTCAGTGACCTCCTCACCAGGTGACCTTGCCTGTTCCATCTCCCTGATATGTCTATCCCCACTGGTCAATGCCATGTGGTTCCTGACCCCATTGCCCTCCTCATCACCAGGCAATCCTGTGCTGAACCCATCCACCTCTTCACCATGCAGTCCCCTTCCTTTTGCTATGCAATACCACAAGGTCCTATTCTCCTCACCATGGTATCTCAAAAATTCCCCATCCTTCTGCCTGCACAATGGTGCATGGTCTTAATCCAGTTCTTGAATGAATTTACAGTGGCTTCCCATTCCCATTCCAGGGCACAGTCCAGACCAGTGAGGGTTGTACCACCATCTCCCTTGCAGCCTCAGGTGCCTCACAATGCTTTGTTGCTCCAGTTCCCAACCTGAATCACTCAAACAACATGCAGGTCATGCTCTGAGTGCCTGCGTATAGTTACAGCCTGTCCAGCACCTATGATCCCAGCAGCCTGTCAGCAACACACCAGCCACACTCTGACTTCCACCAGCTTTGGTTACTGATTGTAAGGTGCCAAATTGTTCTAAAAACATGTGTTCTGCACCATCTGGCCCTCTCCTGGACAGGTCAGATGTTACTGATCTGTTGCCCTATACGGGGTCAATATTCATCAGTTTGCTCTTTAACTAGAGTTACCAAACAGTTCAGTTTAAACACAACACTAGATTCATTTAGATTTTAAAGAATAAAACGAGTGTATTTAACTACAAAGAGGTAGATTTTAAGTGAATACAAGTAGGAGACTTTAAAGGCAGAAATGGTTATAAGAGAAAAAGATAAAATGCTTTCTGGTAACAACAACTTAAGAAACTAGACTTGGCTCAAGATAAAAATCCTTACCAAATTTTCATGTCAGGATCCCTTCAAGGTCAAAAGGCTGGTTTCTTTGTCTTCTTAGGTGAGAGAGAGAGAAAATACATACATGGAGTGTGTCTGCTCCTCACTTTTATAGTCCAGACACCCTTTAAAATGCATTTTTGTTAGTCTTTAAAAGTGCCATAGGATTCCTTGTTTATTTTCCAGAGGATTAGCCTTCGACAAATAACCTTCCCATGCTGAGGACAGAGATGTGGAGTCTTGTGGTGAAAAAGATTCCATGTTGTTTGCTAAAATGCCAACCAATCTGCTTCTGCCTCCCTCCATTGCCAAAGAACGGCCACTTCACTGGTGATTGCCAGTCAACTTTGATAACACCTGACTAGAGCCATCAGCTTGTCCTTTGAGCTTGAGAAACCAGTTTATCCTCTCCAGACTTGTCTAGTAAACACATTTCAATCATAATTTCTGCTTACGCTCATAACTTTCCACATAACATAGCTACGCACGTTTTCAAACTACCCTTACAGTTTGAATTTTTTCCCTAATATCTAACCTAAATCTCCCTTGCTGCATGTTAGGCCATTACTCCTTATCCCACCTTGTTTCCCTACCTCTTCCCTTATAGTAGTTTGAAGCTCCCCATATGCAAGATCTCATCTGCCACCCGATTATCTTTTAATAGGGTTGCATCTCTGTCTGAATATTGACATTCTGCAATCCGGACAGGACTGCATGGAGGAACATGTTTTGTACAAACACAGGGATAACCTTAGGTTAGCATCAGCTTCTTGTGAAGAAACAAGAGATTCAAATCAAGAGTTCAACCAAGAAAATCCTGAGTTGATTCTTTTGGCTCTTGAGAGCTGTTGATAAAATTCAATTCCACCTTTTTGCTAATATTTTAAAAGGCTCCTCAATTTTTGGCAAGTTCAGGTCAGCTTCCCTTTTCCCTAAGCTCCTGAGGCCTAATCCTGGGCAAACTGCCCTATTACTGCTTCCACTCTCTCTGCCTCGGTGTACCCTTTTGGCATCTTCCTTCCAGTTGGATGAGCAAACTACGCTAAATTTTCATCAGTTCTTCTGCCAAGCTGCCCTGTGATTTTAAATTCCAGAAGGGTAGCCATGTTAGTCTGTATATAGCAAAGACAATGAGAGTCCTGTGGTACCTTAAATACTAAAAAAAAATTTCAGGCATAAGCTTTTGTGGGCAGCAACCCACTTCACCAGATGCATCTGCTGCTCATGAAAGCTTATGCCCGAAGAAATTTGTTAGTCTTTAAGTTGCCACAGGACCCTCATTTTTGTCATTTTTAAGTCTCTTTTTCAGACCTAGCTCTATTTCCTGAGATAGGGATAACAGACTTCCACTTGAGTTTAGCTTTTAATTTCCTTCATGCTCTGCTGAAACAGTAATTCAAGCAACTTTAATTGTTCAGGATCCTCCTTCTATATCAGGGGTGTCAAACTCATTTGCTATGGCAGGCCAGATTTGACTTAAATGTACTTCAAGTAGGCAGTTCATACCATAAATCAAAATATACTATGGCATTCTCACAGCCTTGCAGAATGCTGTGTATGCGAAACTTCGCTCTGTGATACCACTGTCTCTTGTAAGGGACAGTCTGTGTAGTCTCACAGAGCGCAGTCTCACATACCCAGCACTCCGTGTTGTCGCAAGACCTGACACACTCATGGCATTGTGGAGCGCTGGGTATGTGAGACCCCTCTCTCTCAGGGAAAGAGTGTGGTCCCCCTGAGTGCAGTTAAGGGCCAGATGGGAGAGGTTCGCAGGCCACATTTGGTGTGCGAGCCGCATATTTGACACCACTGTTCTATATGGTCTCTACTGATAATTTATGCTCTTGTGGTGTAGCAGTAAAGAACACAATTTTATCTTTGCTTTGTTATATATTTGATTAAAGCAGAATGGCATTTTGGTGCAATTTTACTTCAGCCTAGCCCAGAAAAAGCCCAAAGAATCACTTCGTAAATGCTCATCTTTAACTGGTACAAAAGTCTTCTTACCTCCATACAAAGTCCTCTAGTGGTCCACGAGCCACAATGTTGCAATAAATCTTCCCCACTATTCTTCTCAGAGCTTCTGGAAGGTAGGTACTGAAGATATTCAGCTGTGCCCCTTGGTCACTCACTTCTAGACCCTATTGACCTCTCTCTGTTACCACAGAAAAGGTGATTTTGCAGAACAAACACTTCCTGTCTGCATTACCTCCCAGCAACATTTCCGGGGACTCTCTACAGCAGTCTCTTTGGCAGGTGTGAAGGGGTCCCTCCCCACCACCATGGCACCTCCTCATGGCCGTCCTAGGGAATTGCTCTATTGACCTCTGCGCCCTCTCTGTGGTGTGTCGCCTGTCCTTCCTGCTGTTCCCGTTCTTCCCTACAAGCTGGCGTCAGCACTGTGGCACAATCTTCCAGCTGGGGGTCAGTATCTGCTTCTCCACCTTCCAGATAGCTGGCTTCAGCAATCCTTGTCCACTTGTCTCAGTGGCCCAGCAGTCCAAACTCTGGCTCTTACTTTAGGGCCTAGCTGCTCCTTATGCAGAATCAGCTCTGCCATCTTCATCTGGCCTTTACTCCAGGGCCCAGTGCATAGGTGTGGCTGGTGCTGGGCACATGGGATTGTGCCCCGAATGTTTTGCTCAGCGTGCTGAGCCATGAGCTACAGCAGCAGCAGCCTCCCTGCCTCTCTTAGCCCAGCTAAACACAGGGAGGCTGCTCTGTTCAGTTAGTGCTCACATGCTGGGAACTGGGGGTGGGGTGTTTTTAAATTCCCTGCAGGCTGCCAACAGGAAATGCGAAAGGCTCCCCAGCCCCTTGGCCCTGGAGCAGCTTCCAGCAGCTGTGGGTCAGGTCCCCCTTTGGCTCCAAGGGTGATGGGGGGGGGTCAGATCTGGAGCCAGCGAGGGGTTGCTGGGGGTGAGTGGGGGGAGGGAAGCCCAGGGGGAGGCTGCTGGGGGAGAGGGAGGGAAAGGAAGCAGAGTTAGGGGATCAGCAGTTGCTGGGGGAGAGCTGGAGCATCTTAGGGTTGCCAACCATAGGGACAATCAGTTAAAAAAGAAAAGGCAAAAAAAAAAAAAAAAAAAGCATTTTTGCTGCTGTCCTTAAAACTGAATACATAAAGAAAAGGTCCCTAAAAATGGTCTGTGGGACTCTGACAGCAACAGGGAGGCAGGGCCATCCTTTGGGGTTGGGGGCAAGCGGGGCAACCGCCCTGAATCCTGCAGTTACACAGACTCCCCACTGCCACACATTGCTCTGCTCCCACACCACCCCGCTGCCTTTGGCAGCAAGCCGAAGGCGGCAGGACAAGAGCATGGAGCCCAGCCTCTGGGATAGAGCCCTCGCTGCCCACCCCCAGGGCGGAACAGCCGGGCCAGGGCCAGGAAGCAGAGCCCAGGCTCTGGGCCAGCCCACCCCACCCCTGGGGGCAGAGCAGCCAGCCCAGGCCCGCCCATCCCCCACTCTGCAAAGCACATGGGGGGACTGGAGAATCACAAAGGCCCATTGGCCCTGGGTCCCACCCCGTCCCCAGGGACAGCCCTGCAGGGAGGAGCAGCGGTTCGCCTCCTCCACTGCAGCTATCAGATCCTGCCTTGCTCCCAAGTTCCAGAGGGGTAGCCGTGTTAATCTATCGCAGAGAAACAAACAAGGAGTCTGATAGCACTTTTAAAGACTAAATAAATCTGTTGGTCTTTAAAAGTGCCACAGGAATCCTTGTTTGTTGTCTTGCTCCCAGGCACTGTCCTGGGCAGTGATGGTGGTGGTGGTCGGAGGGGCTGCTTACTGGGCTAAGCTGGCCGACAAGACAGTTGGGTAGGGTGGGGACAGCCCTGCTCCTGCGCCCTCACCTTCTACGATCATTGCCCACTTTCCCCAATCCTCACCCGCCTGCAGCCCCTTCCGCAATCCTCGCCCACCCACAGCCCCTTCCTCAATCCCTGCCTGCCTGCCTGCAGAAGGAAGGAAGGGAAGGAAGGAAGGGAACAAAGAGAGAAGGAAACAAGAACAAAAGAAAAAAACAAAAAAGAAAGACAAGGAAGGCAGCCCTGGAGCACAGCTGCCCGGCTTGTGGGCGTGACAGGAGCTGCTGCGGAATACTTTGGGGAAAGAATGCAGAGATGGGGGGGTGGGGGGGGGCAGCAGTATAAAGGCTGGCCTTCTCAGTGGGATAGGGTAGCTGAAGGACATGAGCAGAGTAAAAGGCAAATGTAAGAGGAATAGGAGGGTTTAATTTGGGGGGTCTCTGCAGGAAGATGGGGAGAGGGCATTCACAGAGGGCTGTACAGGAACCTGCAGGGAAGGATTGACTTTTGTATTTAATGATGGGAGGGAAGTGTTGGTTATTGGAAAATAGAGCTGTGAGAGGAAACTTGGGGGTTGGAGTACATATTGGGCTGAGATATATGCCTCCTTATGTCATACGTAGGGATCTATGGGGAAGGGAGTAAATGCCGAGTGGGGCCTGCAATAACTGGGAATGAGGGGTTTCATCTAGGGTGAGGCCTAAAGTAACTAGATGGAAGTAGAGGTAACTGGGGTGGAGGCTGGACCTGATGCAAGTGGGCTGTGTTATGGGGTATGTTTGCAGGGTATCCATAGGGTGGTACACACCTGCAGGAGTGTACATAGAAAGTCTGGAAAGCTGCAGTTTATCAGGGGATGTAAGGGGAAGATGTATGGGCTGGAGGATCTGGGTGGGGGTATATCACTGGGTCTCTGAAGTGTATCTAGGCCTTGTACACACGAGCATTTTATCGCGCATTAAAACTCATTACCGCGCGATAGCAACAACGGCGTACACACATGCAACAGGGCTGTTGCGCGTTAACTGCCTTGTTGTAGCGCAATAAAAAAACCACCTCGACGAGGGTGGTAACAGCTAACACGGAACAGCTGTTGCGCTTTTGCGCTCGTGTGTACGCTTACCGCACATTGACTGGCCTCCGGAAGTGTCCCAGCATTCCAAAGTCGTCCTCTCTGGTCTTCCCCCCACCCGCTCTGTGGCCGTGACGAAACTGTCCCCGCCCTGCCCCGAACTTATTCCTGGGATTTTCAAATTTCTAGTCTGTTTCACTTCCTGCTCTCTTCCTCATGGAGTGTGTTTGGATTCCGATCATCAGTAGCAATGGCGGCCCGCCGTGGAAGACGCGCACCCCTTTGGAGCACGGCAGAGGTGCTGGACCTGATCAGCATCTGGGGAGAGTCCGCTGTGCAGGCGCAGCTACGCAGCAGCAGGAGGAATTATGACACATTTGGCATAATTTCTCGGGCCATGTCAGAGAGAGGGCATGTTAGAGACACAGTGCAGTGCAGATCAAAGGTGAAGGAGCTCAGAATAACCTATCACCGAGCGAAGGAGGCAAACCGCCGTTCCAGATCAGCGCCTGCTACATGCAGGTACTACAAGGAAATAGAAGCCATCCTCAGTGGGGACCCAACAACCACTGCCAAGAGTCCCGTGGACACTTCAGCCCCCCCCCAATCCGGTGATTGCCAGAGCCGAGCAGGATGAGGATGTTGTTGAGGAGGAGGAGGAGGAGATGGAGGATGACACGGAGGAAAGCGCAACCGTGTGTAGCCAGGAGCTCTTCAGCAGCCCCGCTGAGACGTCCACCCAAGGCTTGAACTGCAGCGTGTTCTCTGAGGCAGCAGAGGGGGGTTCAGGTAAGTTTCTCCTTCGTTCAGCTCTGGCTCCTGCTAAAATATCATTGTCAGGGGTGGGGGTGCTTGCGGGTCCACGCTGTGCACGCTATTTACTCTGCATTCATTAGAAGGGCATCAATACAAGCAGTGATTGTAAAATAATCCTCTGCATTTAGGTCAGTAAAGGTTTCCTCAATGTACCTCCAGAGCCTAATACTCAGGTTAGATGGGAGAGTGTTTGTGTCTACGCTCCCAAAGATGGATACTCTGCCTCTCCAGCTGCAAAGCACAGCCCTGGGAACCATGGCAGCACACAGTGCAGCAGCATACGGTCCTGGCTTGCTACCGGCGGCATGTAGGAGATGTATTCTAGATGGCAGGGGCACTCTGAGGAGAGAGATATCTGGTTCCATCTGTGTGCCCTCTGCAGATTCTTAGCCCCCGGTAAGCCATCTATTAGAATGTACCTTGTCTGCTTCAGCGAAGCGTAGTGTGTTGACCGCCCTCTACCTTCCAGTGGAATGTGCAACTGGAAGGTTACATTGGTTATCTATGCTATGTGTTAACAATGTCTTTATTGTTATTTTTGTATTAGAATTGAGCTTCACAAGGCCGGTGTCTACCCCAGCTGACCGAATGAGAAACATTCGGCGGCGTGCTCGAAGAAACAGGGAGGATATGTTTCACGAGCTGCTGAAAGCAACACAGGAATCCTCAAGGGGGAATAGAGCCTGGAGAGAGGAATCCCAGCAGAGGAGGCAGAAACACAGGGATGAACTGATAAGCGTCATGAAGGAGCAAACAGAACTGCTCAAGAGCATGATTGCTTTGCAGTCCCAGGCGATAAATGTCCGGGCTCCACTCCAGACAGTTCAGCCGTGTCTGCCTCCCACTCACCGCAGTCCCTCAAAGCATTTCTTTGAAGGCCACCCTTCCCCCCGGTACAGGACAACATCCCGTCCCCCCCCCCAGCTACTTTTATGAGACCCGGAGCTACACCAACCTGTAACCCCACCCCCGCCTTTTAGGTTTTAATAAAAACAGTAACAAATACTTTGAAGAATGCGTTTATTTATACACATTATTGAAATGATCCTAAGGTGCACCTGATGCGTCATGGAAGTTAACTAGGGGAGGGCATAATTAAAATGCTCCCTGAGTGCCTCCCTTATGCGGGCAGCCTCTCCTTGTGCCACCCTAATACTCCTAGTGGCTGGCTGCTCATATGCTTCCTCGAGGCGCTGTGCCTCCGTAGCCCACGTAGGGGAAAACTTTTCTCCCCTACTTTCACAAATGTTATGGAGGACACAACACGACGCAATCACGGCAGGGATCTGGTCCTCCGCCAAGTCCAGCCTCCCATACAAACAGCGCCAGCACCCTTTTAAACGGCCAAAGGCACACTCCGCAGTCATTCTGCAGCGGCTCAATCGGTAATTGAACCGCTCCTTGCTGCGATCAAGGTTCCCGGTGTAGGGTTTCATGAGCCATGGCATCAGTGGGTATGCTGGGTCTCCGAGGATGACTATGGGCATCTCCACCTCCCCCACTGTTATTTTTTGATCAGGGAAAAAGGTGCCCCCTTGCAGCTTCCGGTACAGACCAGTGTTCCTGAAAATGCGGGCATCATGCACCTTTCCCGACCACCCAGCATTGATGTCCGTGAAACGACCCTTGTGATCCACGAGTGCTTGCAACACCATGGAGAAGTAGCCCTTCCTGTTTATGTACTCGGTCGCGAGATGGTCTGGAGCCAAAATTGGGATGTGTGTGCCATCTATTGCTCCCCCGCAGTTAGGGAATCCCATGGCAGCAAAGCCGTCCACAATCTCTCGAACATTGCCCAACGTCACCGTCCTCCGTAGCAGGATGCGATTGATGGCTTGGCACACTTGTGAGAGGGCTAATCCGACGGTGGTCCTCCCGACTCCAAACTGGTTTGCAACAGACCGGTAGCAGTCGGGAGTCGCCATCTTCCATACAGCAATCGCAACACGCTTCTCCACGGTTAGGGCTGACCTCATGTTGGTGTCTTTACGTCGCAGGGCAGGGGCCAACTCTGAGCACAGTTCCAAAAAGGTTGCTTTCCACATTCGAAAGTTCTGTACCCACTGCTCGTCATCCCACAGCTGCATAACAATGCGATCCCACCACTCGGTGCTCGTCTCTCGCGACCAGAAACGGCGTTGCACCGTGTGCAGATGATCGGTGAAGGAGCTGAGCAATGTGGTGCTGTTGCTCTGCATGGCATCGATCAGCCCCTGCTCCTCGGTGTCCTCGTCTGACTCGGAGCTCATTGTGTACTGAGCAACAAGCCGCGATGTATTCAGAATGTTGAAGGCGACAGTGGAGATCAGAGCAGGATCCATGCTGTTGCTGTTGCGATTGATTGCAAGTGGTGCATTGCGTCACTGCAATGTTGAAAATAGGCGCGAGTTGCTATTGGAAACGACGAAGACGCTAGGGGAACACAAAGCACCATGGGAAACTGAGACTTTACCCATGGCGCTTTGCGTTCCTTTCCTTCATCCCATGCTTCATAGGGCCGATTTAGGGAAAATGGAATGATGGGATAGGTGCCCAGAAGTCATTGCGCTCAACCGCGATAATGCATGTAATTTTGTTGCGTTGCAAGGAGCAATGTGTGTACGCGTTGTCCCACAATAAAGGTCACGTGAGTTTTATAGCGCGATTGCCATGTTGCGCTTTAATCTGATCGTGTGTACATAGCCTCAGTAATCTGGAAATGCAGTGAGAGCAGGAGTATTGGGGGTTGCTGTTGCATGCACTCCTGGGGAGATGCAGTAGAGGGTGCCAGAGCCCAGTCTAACAGATGTTGGGGGATGTGCTGGAATCAGGAACCTAGCAGAGGCTTTGGGTGGCATGTGGCAGCCCTCTCCATCTTGCCTTCACACGGGGGTGGGGTGGGGGGAAAGCTGGGAGGGGGCAGCCTTGGGCTTGAGGGGAAGCTGATCAAGATAGGGGAAATAGCCATGGGGGGTTCAGAAGCCAGGTGAAGCTGAGGATACGGGTAGTTCAGGGCCTATGTGTAACCCATATGCCTGAAAAGGCTATCTCTGAGAGACCTGCTGAGGGTGGGTTACTGTTGTTGGGCAGATTAGTGACCCATAACTGGAAACTTCCAGTAGCAGGGAGTGGTAGCAATTTGAGCATGCTCCACAGTGTACCCTGCTGGTGTGATGTGATGTTCTCAGTCAGATGACTGGAGAGCAGCAGCCTGAGCAGACAGCAGGCAGGAGCTGCCTTGAAAGGAGACCATGTGCTCAGTGTTCTGGAGAGGAGCTGAGCCAGGAGTGAACAAGATGTTTTCTCCATGTAAAGGAGTCATTTGCACCAGACCTTGCAGACATGCATATGGGACTGAGGGCTGGTTGCAGAGAAGAAGAGAAAGCCTGCATGTAATGCTACAGAGGATCCCAGCAAAGAAAGAAGAGGACAGCTATTTCTTGCCACTCAAGCTTCCACGCTGGAACAGAGACTGTAGCTGAGAGTTGGGTGAACTCCACACAGACTTCGGGACTCTTGGGTATCTTTCATGCAAGGGATTGTTCTTGGTTAATTGTAGTTTGTTTTCTTAGGATAAGGTTCATTTAGTTAGTAGTTAATAAAGTTCATTGTTATGTTTGTTTTTAGTAGTATTTTAATGTGTGAGTGTAGCTCTGAGCAAGCTTCGCCGTGAGTCCTGTACAGACTGGATCCTGGGTCTCCAGCTGCTTTCCCCATAGGGGTTGGGATTGATTTCTGTGGGGCACTGGAGAGGGGCAATTAAGTGAATTTAGCCCACCCGAAGGTTACATATGCACCAAATCTTTTTCCTATGCAGCAACCGGCAGCCCTTACTTCAGGATTTATAGCTACTCCTTCCTTAGATCCAGCCCCTACTGTAGTCCAAAGAACTGACCTACCCCACAGCCTGCACACCAGCTGCAGCCTTTCTTATATGGGCCTGCCTGACCCTGATTGGATGCTTATGCCAGACTGTGGCTCCAGCCCCTCAGCAGTTTGGCCCCCATGCAGCCCCCCTGCAGAAGCACAGGCCCCCCTGCACTTACCCCCCAGCAGCACTCCGCCACCCCCCAGCAGCACACCATCCGCTGCCCCACTCCTGCTAAAGCGTGCCCCCCCAGCAGTGCCCTGTTCCTGCAGAAGTGCACCCCCCCACAGTCACCTCCCAGCAGTGCCTCCCTCCCCACTGCCCCTCCACAGCAGCGCTGGCAGGGGCCCTGGAGCCCCTGACCCCAAACCCCAGCATGGGAGGGCACAGGGGGCACCATAAAGGGGGACAGCCCCAAGCCCCCCTGGGCCTTGATTCAGCCCTGGCTAGCAGGGGTGAGCAGCCATGTGTGCTGGGGGTGGTCGACTCCTGTCCTAAATGGACAGGGCACTGGCATTCCATCCAGTTCTCACACCAAAAAGTAACCTGTGTTTATACTACTGTACACATGACAGCTTTCTGGTGCAGTGCTAACTCTCCAGAAAAAGCCTTCCATTGCACTGAGGAAGGTCATAGCATGATGGTCCTGGAGTGTTTCCAGCCCTGCAGTGAGAGATGTGAGCTGTTCTCCAAGAGGAAGGGGCTCTGCCTCCCTTTGCAAGGCATGCCAGTTCACTCCAGGGCAGGGCTGGGGTTTCTGTTATTCAGCAGGCCTCAGCCACATGCAATAAAGCAGTATCAGCACTGATGGTGGGCTGGGGCATTGAGCTCCCGCGTCTCTCAGAACTCCCCAGCACAAGAGCTATATCCTTATTCTAACCAGCCTCAGATACTGCCCTGGTTATAGAAACAGGGGCACTGGCTTTCCCAGCTCCTAATGAGGTTCTGAGCAAGACAGTCTGTGGCCCAGAATCAGGTGGGAAATGGAAAATGCAGCCATAGCCCATTATCAAAGAGAAATGCACCAGAGTGAGTTATAGTTCAGCTTGAAAGCCCTAGCAACTCATGCCTCCGCAGCCAGCCTTGACCTTATTGAGGTATGGCACCTCCTTGTCAGCTCTATCTAACCCAGGCCAGCATGTCCAGAAGGGCTCAGCACTGATGTTCAAACCAGATTCTCCACAAGGCCAGTGTGACATGCCCGGAGTGCAACCTGGACTGTGGAATCGCTGTGCCCTCTTAACTCTCTGGCATAGGGTACTTCTCAAATTGCTCTGCTAGTGACAGGCGGCTCCATCAACCTTTGCCCTCACACAGCCATTAGCTTGTGAAGTACACACAGGCTCTCACAGCCACTCATGAACTGTATCATAGAATCTTAGGGGTGGACGGGACCTCATGAGGTCATCTAATCCAACCCCCTGCTAAAAGCAGGACCACTCCCACTAAATCATCCCAGCCAGGGTTTTGTCTAACCAGGCCTTAAAAGTTCCCAAAAGATGGAGATTCCACCACCTTCCTAGATAACCCATTCCAGTGCTTCACCACCCTCCTAGGGTGCATCTACACTAATAAATTAAGTCGACTTAAGCAGGCTTAAGTCGACTTAATTTACTCTGCGTCTACACTGGAGTTTCCTTAAGTCGACTTAAGGAAAAATTAAGTCAACTTAATAAGACCTCATTTTAAGTCTACTTAAGGCTTAAGTCGACTTAAGCCAGTGTGGACATCCTAAGTCGACATACAAGATAAGTCGACTTAAGGCACGGGGAAAAGGGAGCCCCTGCTCCCTGCTCCCCAGGAAGCTGCTAGCAGCTTGTCCTGGGGAGAGCCAGTCCCGCACGGGGCTGGTTCTCCCCAAGACCTGCAAGCCACTAGAGGCTTGTCCTGGCTCGCTTCTGGCCGGGACCCCAGCGGTCCTGGCCAAAGGCAGCCCTGCGGCTCCTTTCTGCTGGGGACCCGAGTGGTCCAGGCCAAAAGGAAGCCCGCAGCTCCCTTCTTCCCAGGACCTGAGCGGTCCCGGCTCTTTTCTGCCCGGAGCCACACTCCAGCTGATAGGGAAACCTCATGGTGTGGACTCTCTAAGTCAACTTAATAAGGTCGACTTAAAGTCGACTTAGTGAAGTCGACTTAGTAAAGTCGACCTAAATTTCTAAGTGTAGACATAGCCCTAGTGAGAAAGTTTTCCTAATATCCAACCTCGATCTCCCTAGCTGCAACTTGAAACCATTGCTCCTTGTTCCGTCCTCTGTTACCACTGAGAATGGCCTAGCTCCCTCCTCTTTGTTGCATACCTTCAAGAAGTTGAAGGTCGCTATCAAATCCCCCCAGTTTTCTCTTCTGCTGACTAAATAAGCCTAGTTCCTTCAGTCTCTACTCATGAGTCATGTGCCCCAGCCCCCAGTCAAGTGCCCCAGTATCCAGGGAGACAACTGCAAATTCCTCCAGTCCTGCATCCCAGCAATGTGCATTTTACAGTGTTTAAGGTCCCCTTGATCAGACTAAGCTCATTAATTAGGTTGTCATACTGTCAAAGGGTACTAATATGTGCCAGCCTTTGTAACCTTAGTTGATGCCTCAAACCTCAATCAAAACCATACTGGCTTAGATAAAACATTAAAATACATCTACTAACTGCAGAAAGACAGGTTTCAAGTGATTATAAGTGAGATAGGCATAGACGGTCAGATTTG